>APFE031346903.1:264032-309467 GCA_000404065.3 Pinus taeda
CCACAGGTGACACATCTTCATCTAGCATCCACTCTAGAGGCACCACTCCTTTTAAGGTACAAGTTAACTTCGATATTCCCATATTTGAGGACCAAATATATGCATACACCATAGATGAATGGTTGAATATGTTGGAAGGACATTTTTGAGGTCATGACTTTTCCAATCGGGAAAAGATTACTTTTGCACTTCTCAAATTCGCCCCACACGTCAAGGACTGTTGGGAAACCTACTGTGAACAAAAGGATGAGAGGGAATCCTCACTGTTTTCAGTTGCACCCACTTGAGATTCTTTCTTAGACACCATCAAGGAATAATATTACCTTGTCTAAAGCTATGGAGATAAATACATAAAGTGGACCACACTATGGTAGGGAAGGTACCAAGATGTATTGGATTTCATAAATATTTTCCATACCCTCCGTACTATCTTGGGTATCAAGGATTCTGGGCAGAATTCAACACTCAAATACCATGGCTGTCTACACAAGTACATCCAGGATGAGATGGAGTTCCTGGACATCTGCTAGCTCGACACAACATACCGATACGTTGTCAATATTGAGCAAAAGTTTAAAGAGAAGAAGCGAGACTTTGAATCTGCAAATCTGAAGCAAAGAAAAGGCGACCCCAAACCACAGAGAAAAGGCCAAAGCCAAGGCGAGGTGACCCAGGTGTTGGGGAAATTAATTGCTTACTAAAAAATAATTAATCACCTGAACACTAATTATCAACCCAAGGAACGTCTTTTTATTTCAAGGCAATCAACAAAATATATGCAAGCAACTACCAATAGCTAACATTGGTTCTACATGATTGTGTTCAACACTACCAAGCTCATTCAACAAGAAATAAAATGTAAGACTTGAAAAGCAATACTAAATTTAAAAAGCAGAAAGTAAATGACAGGAAAAGAATTATGCTAATCACACGGTTTGAATCAATACTAAATTAAACCACGCCTTATTGAATTGGAAGTTTAACTTATTGCACCCAACATAATTCAAATGCTAATCTAAAGAAGTAAATTAAATAAAATCTAGAAATTACAAGAAACAATAAATTAGGAAAATGAAGCAACCAACAAATTACTTGAATAAAAGGAAATTTACTTTAAGGAACAACAATTGAAATTCAAATAAATAAGCACACAACTAAACTACTTTAGATGTTCAAGGCAACACCTCGTCCAAGGTAGTGGGCCCAACTACCCAAGAGTCAGTTCTACCTTGAAAAATACATTAGATCAAATTACAAGTAGACAATGATGAAATTCCACTGATAGCTCCTTCCATTAAAAATTAGAAATATATACAATATAGCTCTGAGCTTTGCCTCTAATTCAATAATTGTCCATATTCTCTTTGATCTCCGTTTTCATTTAAATAAACAGAGAGCAAAGGGAAATTACAACTAAATTGATTACAAAATGATTTTCCATTACAATTGTAGATTGTCCACAACAAATTGATCAGCAAGATCAGATCTAAAAGATATTGCCATCACGATTTAGCTAGAACAAGTAGAATCTGGTATTGCAATTTGGAGAATTTGGAAAATGGCCACAACAACAAATTTGAGAAAATCACCTTCAAAGAACCTTGCGTTTCTCTCAATCTAGACTGGATTTTGGAAAACGACTCATTGGAAAAATAATTTGGTCTGTTATGCACAAAACCTATGTCTCGGTTTTTCAAGATTCATCTTCATTTTCCCAAAGCGTCCAACACAAAACTGCCACTTTTTATCCCAACAAATTTCTGAGTTGGAATATTTGACTATGAGCTTAAGATCAAATTTGCAATCTGGAAGAGATCTTGGAGGCTAAAATCGCGAGTGACGTTATAACAAATTCATTAATAACCCATCATTGGAAAAATCATGAATAATAATCATCAGTTTATTAAAAATAAAGGAGAACAAGCATTGTTGATCCACAAGAGCATAAATAATTATGAAATGGAATTAAATGATAAATTATGATAAATGACATGATAAAAAATGGTAGGAATGGATGAAATATATGTTAAGAAATGGTAATAATTATGGCAATATAGTGGCCCAACATCTCCCCCCAACTGAACATGTTGCATGTTCTCATGCAACCCAATGTCTCTTTATTAACTAGGTTGTAATACAATAACCAAGACACTCACCCCAACTCAGGATGTTGATTGAACAAAATGCTTCTTCTCCAAAGATTTAGTTAAAACAATAGTTATTCAATTTTAGCATTGTTGGTGGAGCTGTAACAATTTGCACATTAATTTTCAATATATATATAATATATAATATATATTATATATAATATATATATAATAAAAATATATAAATCATAATATATATATATACTATATATATATAAAAAAAAAAATCCCCCCCTAATGAATAATAATTTAATATATATAGATATAATATAACAGTACAATGAAATTCAATACCATTTTCTCAAAAACACAAACCAGTCCTGCCGAAATTTTGCAAGCAAAGTCCACTATATTAATGTTTCTTCAACCCAAAAATCAATGTTATCTGATCCATGGATTTCAAGATATTAGCAAAATGGTTGTAGGTAACAATGCATCATTTCTAGAATTTTACAAACTGGTTTATCTTGAAATTTTATGGGTTTGTGTATTTTAATGATACCTCTTTATTATCCAAAAATCATATGAATCCAGTTTATAGTTTTAAATATATACGTGAATCAATTTCTGCATTGTATAAAAATGTAATGCATGCCTTAAATGAGGAAGAAAAGAGAAAAAATTATCTTGCATAACAATTCCTTCTTCCTGAAACTGGAGAATTAGCATGCCCTCATGCTATACTAGAAAATAATGTGAGGTTGTTGCTACAATTATTATTGAAATCTCAGCTTGGTGTAAAACAACAAGGAATAAGGGAGGTTTTGAGAATGATTAAGGATATCGATGGATGATAAAGAGTATTAATGGTATGGTCATGATAAATAAATTAATGAAAAGATACACCCCCCCAAACTAAAAGCTTTTGTGACTATGAATAATGGGAAGTGGTAAAGAAGGGGAAATAATGGTTTAAAAAATATGAGTGAATAATGCTTAGTGGCTTTTCATGACATTCTCCTAAACTTTTAATAAATCAGAAATTTATGTTATTTTACCTCAAGTTTTACCTCCATGAAAGCATGGAATGTGTTATATATCTAACCCAAAAATATTATAGATCTGATACGAAAATATATGACAATGCAAATAAACCCAAGAATAATAAGATAGAAATAGATAGAAATGCTTCTTAATTGATCAAACCCTTAAGGTAGGGCAACACCATACATTCACTCCTTAAGGAAGGAGAACACTCCACAAGCCATATGTCTGTTCATACAAAAGCCTGACAACCTCTCCATGTGGAAGTCTTCTTAGCCTCCATATAAGGCCTCAACTACAATACCCAATGGGCATACCAGTTCCCCATACCAATGAACTAATACCAATGGCCCATTACATTATTACTAACTACTGTGATCCCTACTAGAGATATCGTTAACCACCTTATTTATTACTATGGCCCCATCCATTTACATTATTACCTAGGTACCTCCCTTTGTTCCCATATATCCCCAAGTGATAACATTCCACCGAGCCGACCCCCTTTTTTTAATCTTTATAGCATGTTCCGTCCCCGAAATATGTGGAAAGAACACAAATAATAAGATCAACCAAAAGAGTAGTTTCCACTGGTGCCCATGACGTGCATCTAGCCATCCCAAGAGAAAGGGAACCATCGAGTCTCGCTGGTGCCTCGCTTGCTTGAGATGGAAGTTGACCGTGGTAGCTCTTCTGTGTTGATGTGTAGTAGGTGGATCTTCGCTCCTCTTTATCTGTCCTGTGGGGGTCGTTGTCCTTGTGGCTAATTGGTTTCCATCTTGATGGTTGTTGTCTTGCGGGGTGATGATATGTTGAAGTTTTAACCAACCGTGTCTTTTTATTTAATTCACCCCTTACTGGAGCCTGACTGTTATCTGGTGCATGTTGTGGTGTCTTATCTTCCAATATTACTTCAACCACAGAGCCCTCATCTAATGTATCAACACCTGGAACTTTTTCTACTTCATCCTCTGTTTGTGTTTGATTGTCGATTGTCACTGGCTCATCATCTAATATGTTAGACCATGGAACATCTTTTGCTTTAGCTTCCTTGGACTCTACTTGTTTATTAATGGAAATATCCTGTAATGTAATTTTCTTCTTTTTATACCAGAGCTTCAGGAATTTCTTCTGCACATTAATATTGATAGTACCCACTAATTCCATCCAAGGATATCCCAAAACAACATCCATATTATCGATTTCTGAAGTATAAAAATCACCATGCAACACATACTTATCCATAGAAATCTTCAAATCCTTATACACTTGCACATCCTGTGTGTTTTCAATGTGTTTTGCTGGCACTTGTAATTTTTTTGCCAAGTTGACATTTATGAGATTTTGTTTGCAACTCGGATTTATAGACACAATGATTTTCTCCTTCTGAATCAATCCATGAACCTGCAATAAGGAGACACCAGTAGAACATAACCCCTGACGTGTCTCATTCATTTTTCTAGCACAAGACCATTTGTCTATAAGGAGTTTTTCAAATTCTTCATCCAAAAATTCGGACAACTCTTTGATGCCAAGTGAGTTCCACCATATGTCAGCCTCTTCTGTCAAATTAAGCCGTACTATAGCCTTCCAAAATACCCCATATTTGAACTTTATTCTTTGTATGAATTCTTCAATAGTAGGGCTATCATCTTTCCCTGTAAACGTAGGATCTGCCATCAAAAAGATTTTGAGAAAATTTCGCTTACTTGGCGAAAATTTAAAATGGCCACAATTCCATCAATATTGCTCAAAATCCCTATTATGACCCGTTTTTTGAAATGGAACAACCATTCTGCATCTGCCCATGTGATAAAAATCTTGATCCATCCACTGGAATTTCAGATCTGCGCTGCAACTTTCCCACCGTCACCAAATTTTTTGAAAAAAGAGCTGATTTAAATCAACGATATCTCCCTCATCCGGACTCCAATTCGACTGATTTCTTTCGTGAAATTGGTTATTTTTTAACAAAGAATCCAGATCTGCAATTAGATTTTGCAGATCTTGCACCAGGATGTCCATATCTGCGCCACAAACTCGCTACCCCGAAAAATTATCTGCAATCCTACTGATTTTTAAATCAGCGATATCTCCTTCATCCAGACTCTGATTCGACCGATTTTTTTTGAAATCGGGTATTTTTAACATAGAATATAGATCTACAATTAGATTTTGTAGATCTTGCACCAAAACGTACAGATATGATCTATAAACTTGTCGCCCCCGAAATCCTGCAAAAAATAAAAAAAAATTCTCCACTTTTTTGCCCAAGAAAGTGATCTGATACCACTTGTTATAGATCTGATACCACTTGTTATAGCTCTGATACCACTTGTTATAGATCTAACCCAAAAATATTATAGATCTGATATGAAAATATATGATAATGCAAATAAACCCAAGAATAATAAGATAGAAATAGATAGAAATGCTTCTTAATTGATCAAACACTTAAGGTAGGGCAACACCATACATTCACTCCTTAAGGAAGGAGAACATTCCACAAGACATATGCCTGTTCATACAATAATCCTTGAAACCTCTCCATGTGGAGTCTCTAGCGTCTATATAGGCCTCATACATACAATACCATGGGTCAGTACCATGGTTCCCTCATACCATCGAACTAATACCATGGGCCCATTACATTATTACTAACTACTTGTGGTCCCTTACATGATATGGGTTAACCACCTTATTTATTACTATGGCCCATCCCATTATTACATTATTACCTTGGGTACCTCCCTTTGTACCCCATATTATCCCCCTAGGTATATAACATAATGACATGTATGGACTGATATTTGTTGAAGCTGATGTAGGTTGAGTTGATGTTGAAAGTGATGCAAAAGGTGGAAGCCATGCAAGCTGAAAGAAAGTAATCATAAAGTGTATCAGGTTTTCCTTCCCCCAAACTAATTAGTTTCCTTGTCATCAAGGTTTCTATAACACATCTCATGAGTAGCCTCAATCAGTAATTCATTACCTCCATTATCTCATTATATAAAAGTGATATAATCATGTTATGAATGCCATGGGATAATAATGGATAAAAAAGGAATATAAAAGAAGATAAAAAATGATGAGAAAAAGATGCATTCCCTATACCCATAAGCTTTGGTTGTTATGAGCACAAAAATGGTGATACATGGGATGGATTAGTTATCTTAGTCATTAGTTGTCAAGCTAGGAATAAATGACGACTGATTGGGCAAAGCAAATATCTTTAGTTAAAGACATGAAACATGTAGAATAAAGGAATGATAGAATAGATGATACAAACCGTCAAATCTCAAATATCCTAAAAGTTTCATCCCTCACATGTAAATTGAATATATAGAACTCATTAACAGATATAAACCATAACCATCATCATCTAAGAATTGATTGAATACTACCCCATGAACCATGAGTTCTAACAAACCTTATATATGCAACAGTAGGCCTTATTGACAATTAGTTTTGAGAAAACAAGGTAACCAATTAGATCACAATATTGAATTAACTTCTATACCATAGGCATGGCCACAGCTTCCAGCAGGCGTCCATAGCCTCAACAGGGATGAATTTTTAACCCATTGAGATGCCAATGTCCTATCTATTAGAAATAAATACATAGTTATGAGAACATTTCAATTTACTTAGATATCTACTGAAGATCATTGTTCTGGCTTGGTAACCAGTTAATAACAATGTCATTCATGAGAACTAACAAAAGTGAACAAGTCAGCTTGTGATGAAACCTCTTGTCCTTCAGTTTTACAACCGAAGGCTACCTTGGCTTGGTGACCAATAGTGTTAATGTCACTTTATTAGGACCTATGATCATGGTAGGTCGGCTCGTGATGAGACCTACTATCCTCTAGTTGACTATTTTTGTCTAAAATTCAACTATGGTTATTGTTAATCAACAAAAGGTTACTTAATAGATGGGGTGGCAGGTCAGATCCTTAAGAGCTAGGGATGACGTAAAAAGTTTTGTAGTAACTATTTACAACTTGGGTAGTCTTGCTTCTAAAAAACTAATAACCTTCAAATGACTGCTGATAAATATATTTTGCTTTGTTAAGATTAGGGTTGAGGAACAATTTGTTAGATAGTGACAAAAAGATTTAAGTACAATTTTGTGGTAATCATCATAAATTTAACAAGATTAGGGACTTGAAAAATTAATAAAGTTGAAAATTGACATGGTGAAATCATCTTTGCATAATTATTTCTTAAAAATAAGATTATGTTTATAGATAAACAAGGATAAATTGACTACCCAATCATTATGTCAAAGAGGACCTAGAACTTTAAAATTATTTCCTATTCACCAAGTGTTGAATCAAAAACATGAAAATGGACGACCGTGACTTTGGTAACAATTACTGTAATGGAGGGAACAATAGCTGTGACCTAGGAAACAATAGTTGTAACTGAGGGAACAACAACAACGACCAAGGGAACAACATGTGTGACTAAGGGAACAACAACCGTGACGAAGGGAACAACATCTGTGACTAAGGGAACAACAACTGTGACCAAGGAAATAACAGTTGTTGCTAAGGGAACAACAACCATGACCAAAGGAACAAAAACTGTGACTAAGGGAACAACAACCACAACCAAGGGGACAATAACTGTGACTAAGGGAACAAAAACTATGACCAAGGGAACAATAAATGTGACTAAGGGAACAAGAACCACGACCAAGGGAACCACAGGTGTGACTAAGGGAACAACAACCATGACCAAGGAAACAACAGTTGTGGCTAAGGTAGCAATAACTATGATTCAAGATTTATTTGTCCAACAATACCATTGTTGCATGTTACAACCTTGAAAATACCCATACCATTTTAAGCTTGTGGACATGAAATATCAAACATGATTGTGGCAATCCCTCCCAAAAACTATCTCAATCGAAGATCCTAGAAAGGTGACATGGAAAAGGATTAGCCATCCAACAATGATAATCCTTTTACAAAATAATGAGGAATTAAGATTAAATCATTCTTGACAAGACTTACCATAAGAATGTTTAATATTGGATATGAGACAACCATATACTTGATAATGCTAGGGAACAAATGGATAGATTTGGAGCAACAACATGAAACTTCAGAACTTTCTTCTTTTATTTTGGTGAAGGAACAAAGTCGTGAATTTGAAGTAAACAACACTTGAAACATAGAAACATACAAGAAATAAGAAAAGAAAAAACAATTTATTGAAAAACAATAAATAAATAAATAAGTTAAGTTACAACAATTGTGATTTTGGGTGCAACAATGTTTTTTCCTAAGGGAACATCAATTTGTTTCTAGGAACAACAATTTGTCAATTGTGAATGAATGGAAACAAAAGATCTTTTGGAAAAATGCTTTGGTGGCAATTACTTGGGCCTTCAAATTGATATCAATTCTTCGTTTCTCCTGTTATGAATTTTTCTAGTAACGAAAAAGTCTTCAGGTTGTTTTTTTCTTGTTGGCAAGTATTAGCGGGAAATTTGTGGCAAGCTCTTATAAGACATTTTAGATCATGACACCTAAAAAAAATATTCTCAACATCATATGATATTAAATTTCTTAATAGATGCTTGGATGAAATGCCCTTATTTCATTAATATTTTCTTCAAGAATCATTTTTTCATAATGGACCTCCTTTATTCTCCTCGGACTTGCAAAAAATGAGTGTCTACCTGCAGTAAAACATAAAATCATGGAAGAAGAGAGGTGAAATGGATCTATCAATCCAAGGAATATGCAAAAAATAACAATTAGTTACTCTATAAAACATATCCACGGAAAAAATAACAAATTAAAATTAATTTATTACCTATAGAGGAACGATGACCGACCATAATAACCAGTAGTGTTTTAATCATTACTTCTTTGTTTTTCATCCGATTTGAGAGATTCCAAAGCCAAATGAAAGTGAATTCATAGGGATATCTAAAAAATAAACACGTTTTAAATATTCCATGAGATGATGTTTCAAATTTACTTAGAACAACCTGCATAATAATGTCATTTTCAATTTCCTGACTTAGACCAACAATTGATATTTTAAGCATAACTTTTCGTTTAATGATGGGTTGAATTGATTCAAATTGGATATTAAATTATTTTAATATATATTTCTCCAATAGAAAGAGGTTTTTAAGGCAAGAAAATTGACGGGTCAAATATGCTAGTGAACGACCAGAAAACAAAGTTTTAAGAATGCTGATTTACGATAGGCAGTCAATATTTTGGTCATAAATTTCTCATACGATATCGAAATAGAGTGATTCAAATTTCCTTGTAAATTATATTCATAGGGGAATATAACATAGAAACATGTTTTCAATATCTAGTCATTTAAGCCTCCAAAAATTGACTGTCCCAACAATGTCCCTGAGCTGCCTAACAGACACCCTGTCAATGTTGGTCATAATTTTTTCTTTTCAAATCCAAGTTGAATGATTCAAATTGGGTTAGAAAGTATATATCAAGGGATCCTTATTATAGAAGCATGTTTTAAAAATATTCCCATATGGTCCCTCAAAACACGATTGTCCCGACTGCGTTTTTAGTAATTTTCTCAAGCCTGAATGCCATAAAATATGGTAAACAAGCAAATTTTCCCAAAATGGTGATGAGTGTTTGTAGAAACCTGATTTTAAATATAATATGTCTACGTACACAAAAAGATTGAAGATCTATCACCAATATTGATTTACATGACATATTGCAACAAAGACAATCTTTTTACATATAAAGAAATTTATTTATTTGTCACCTTATTTATTCTATTTTTTAACAGTAACCTAATCTACTTTGAAAAAGATGAAATATCTCTATGTATAAGAGTACTTCCAATGGATCCATTTTCTAAATAAGGCCTCAAGTATATACATACATGATTTTGAAAGGTGCATGTTAATAAATACCAGGGTAAGAGAGACCAACTTCCCTGTTAAGGATGATGCCAAGAATTGCTGAAGTATGGAGTGATGTTGCAAGCAAATGATGTAGTGAAACCAATATTCAATATATTCATTTATTTCTTGATTTCCCATAGTTTTCATATCATGTAGTTCTTGGGTTTTTAATGTCTTATTGATCTCGACGACATGTTGATGCAGACTAGAAGAAACCTCATTTTCATCTACAACTTATGCAATTTTTGTATTTGAAACCTTCCCAATCTCGATATAAGTTTTCTGCAATGGTGCATGTGAGATATAATTGGTGGGAAGGGTGGGTAAATTTTGCAGTTCAACACTGTAAGCATGTTGTACTGGTTTATTACTATGAGGGTGTAGAATGGATTGAGCAAGAAATTGTGTAGAGCATGGAGGATTTTGATGATGTAGTTGAATGGGTTGTGTGAATGATTTTGATAGGAAAGCAAGATGTTGTTAAAGAGATGGTGAAGAATATGAATGATGTGTTTGTGCTACAAGATGAAGGAAAATTTTCATGTAATCATAAGATAAGCCATGCCAAAATTGTGGACAATATTGGTGGGTGTTATACTGAGATTGGTATGGCTACCCTAATGCAGGAGTAATCCATAATGGATAATGCAAGTAAGAGAATGGAGAGAAAGTGTTTTGAGCCATACATGTAGGCCATAGTTTCCATGGTTGTGGGATTATTGCGTCTTCTCCATCTCTTTGATATGTTATTTCCATCCTAGATAAGAAAGAGCAACTAACTATGGGATGTTTCTTTCGGTACTGAGCACAAAAATCTTCTTCAAAATCTTCTTTATTTTTGTTATCCTGCAAAACATCAAATTGTGAATTTAGAGAGCTAATAAAATCAATTTTAAAATGTTCAAATAAATCATCGATTTCAACTCTTATATCTCTTGTTCTTGTAGCAGATTTGGAAAGGAAAGAAGAAAGTTCTCTAGAATTCTTACCAGCCTTGGAGATTCCTCTTGAATACCTTATGTATAATTCATGAACATCATCATATGATAGCTAAAAAATATCACCTTTTCCCATCATATTTAAGAGTTCTAAAAATTAATCTTTTATTCCTTTAAGGAGTTTTTTCAAGATTTCTTTTTCCAAATGCTTATGCTTTGATTTGAAGATTGTGTTGAAATCGTTCCACATAGTCCACCAAGATTTCACCTTCCGCTTGTGTCATTTTAAAAATATCTCCATTGGTCTTGCAGTAGTCTTGGTACTTCTTCAAGAATACATTCTTCATGTCCTCCCATGTTTGAATGCAGTGCTCATAAACCATGAGAGAGATGCTCCTTTTAGAGTAAGAGGAAACACTTTCAACCTTTGAGCATTAGTAAAATAATCATATCCTCTACAAAGTACTTTAATCTCAAATAAGAATGTATATGGGTCTTCATTTTCCAAACCATGAAAATTTGGTGGAGTAGGTGGGGGAATGATATGCATTTGTGTCACTCCTCCTAGATCTCCAATAGGGAATTCAAAAGTAGCAATGTGTGCCATCTCTTACGAAAATAGAAGGTGTTCTTCTTGTGTTGCTCCGAGGCTCCTCCTTCCAATTTTCCTGCCAATTGGTTAGTGAAATGGGTGGTGCTTACATCACCACTTGATTGAAATGATAATATTTCTTCAAATTTCTACCTCTAAGATTCCTACTTTTATCCATGCATGTTATATCACCTGAAACTACCTATAGAGGGTAGACCTCACCACAATTTAGCTAGGGTGCGTGTGTAGGTTCTTACTTTCCGTATTTAATATCCAACCCTTTCGGAGTTAGGAATGCATCTACAACCAGATATTAGTGTGGTAGTGCTATTTGAATGCCTCCCCAACAACAACGCCAAAATGTTGGGGAAATTAATTGCTTAATAGAAAACAACTAATCCCATAAACACTGATTATCAACCCAAGGAGAATATTTTTATTTCAAGGCAATCGACAAAATATATGCAAGCAACTACCAAAAACTAACACTGGTTCTACATGATTGTGTTCTACACAACCAAGTTCATTCAACAAGAAATAAAATGTAAGACTTGAAAAATAATACTAAATTTAAAAAGCAGAAAGTAAATTATAGGTAAAAAATTATGTTACTCACACGGTTTGAATCAATACTAAATTAAACCACACCTTGCTGAATGGAAAATTTAACTTATTGCACCCAACAAAATTCAAATGCTAATCTAGAGTAGTAAATTAAATGAAATCTATAAATTGCAAAAACAATAAATCAAGAAAATGAAGCAACCAACAAATTACTTGAATAAAAGGAAATTTACTTTAAGGACAAATAATTGAAATTCAAATAAATAAGCACACAACTAAACTATGTTAGATGTTCAAGGCAACACCTTGTCCAAGGTAGTGGGCCCAACTGCCCAAGAGTCAGTTCTACCTTAAAAAATAAATAAGATCAAATTACAAGTAGACAATTATGAAATTCCATTGATATATCCTTTCATTAAAAAATAGAAATAGATACAATATATCTCTGAGCCTACACTTTGAGATCTTTCAAACGAGTTATTATGGTAGCCAAATAGAGATCGTATGCCAAATCTACGACCGTGGGAAATTGATGTACCAATTTACCCAAACGGGGTCCACAGTTTTGGCGCTTCATCTCCTAGGGTTAGGTTTCTAGATGTTTAGGGTTTTCCATTGTTTCTCAATAATAAATAGGCCTTGAAGCCTCACTGTAACAGAATGGAGAGGCGTGTAGCTACCACATCTTTTCTCAGAGATAAGCTATGATCACCCGAGCTAGTTTATTTCCATTCCATTTGTAAGAATATTTCAGTATTCTGATATTAATGAAATGAAGTGTTATTTCTACTGCATTTCTGTATTTATGGTTATATCTGTAATTTGTTGCATTCCTATTTAAGTTCGGATCACATAGAAACTAAGGGTCGAATAAGACAACCACCTTCGACTCCCAATACTGTATTCCAACACCCCGTGCTCAGTTGAGTCAATAGACATAGAAAATCCAAAGTTAGTTTGTCACCTCAAGAAGAAGGATTCACAAACTAGCTCCCCGAGCCCAATAACAGTGAGGTCCACACCATATACGTAATAAATCAGACGGAAAGAATTTAAGCTCATTCCCATGCTCAGGGCCAATAATTCAATGATAGAACTAGCATCGATGAACATACATTCCTCCAATGAAAGACTACAAACTAGAAATATGCCATACATTCCCATTCGAGACAACAGAATGCCAAAAAAACGGATACCGACATAGAAACAACAAACATTACAATATGATAAAACCATAAAAACTTTCCCATTTTCCAGACAATGAGTTCCATTTCTCACGAGAATCGAATTGCAGATAATATCAATAAGATTTCGAGAGACATTAGAATATTGAGAAAGTCGTAGTCGAAGAGGGAAGAAAAGGAGAAGAACAAACCTGATTTCAAAAGTAATGAACCAGAGAGGACTAGTCGCGTCCCGGGAGGAGAACCACCTGACCTTCCTTGTAGACAAGAGATTGATAGCCAAGAACCTACGCTTACCTCTAGGAGTCAAATCCCAACACAAGACAAATACATGCATGGGATGCTGAGCCCTACCCACCTGGAGATTAAGAACCCCACGGCTCGTCTCATCACCATCAAAACAACCCATGCACACAAACACCCCACTTACCTGATCACACATGCGAGGGAGAGGGTTGAGCTTCCCTCCATCCCTTTGAATGATCATTTCACACATGACAAGAATCCCGAGAGGGACAATGAGCTGTCTCGCACGCCGATTGGAGAGGTTGTACAATATTTAATCTAATATTGTAATGCTAGTTTAGTTTAATTTAATAATATTATACTATTTTAAAATTTAAATTTAATTATACTTTTTTCTTATTTAATAATATTATTTCAATATTATTTTAAGGAATTAATATTCTAATATAAGTATTAAATCCTTAGATATTAATATAATTTTAACCAACTGTTGTAGTTGCTGCAACACCCTCCAAAATTTTGGCTTGCACTCAAATTTTAGAGCCTTCCTTGGTCTTTTCCTTGATTGTTTCAAACACTCAAGCTCATTCCATGAGTTTTCTTGAAGTTCTTTGGCCCCTTTTGCTTGTTGGATTAACTGTCATCTCTTGGCATGTTTGATTGTTGTATAATGTTTGCAAGCCTTTTCCGGTGGTTTCGAAGGTCGGTCTTTGTGTATATGAGTTATACCAACCATGTAAAAATTTGTTGCATACATACACAAAGTCTTGAGCACTGTTGCACAAGTGTCATCACGGTCATCCTAATGTCTATCTTAAGTGTCGCACTTGTTACTTCTTGTCATGAGGCAGTCACAAAAAGGGGAATGCTTTGCTTATGTGTTTCGATGATCTATGTTGTCATGCCATAAAAGTATGATAAGTCTGTGATATCATTTCAAGTTCATCACCAGTCCATCTCTTTTTCCTCAACAATTTTTGGAAAATATTCTCGATCGGGAAACTTAGCTTCATCAGGCCCCGACTGAGCTTAGCCCTCTTGGATGTGACCCTACTGCCTGGAATTTCATAGTGTGTAGTCGCTTCCCTTCAGGGCTGTTGTTCTGCATAATTCCTAAGTCCAACAGTCTCCCTTGATCTCTAGAATTACGCAATTATGCCTCCTAGTTTTCCTTGAACTACACACTTCACATCTTCAACCCTCAAGCCTTTTCCTTGCCTACTAGAAATGCACAGTGCGTAGAAATCCTAGCCTCCCTTGGCCTCCAAAAATGTGCAGATGCTTCCTCCAGTGTCCTCCCCTCAGCCGGAGCTCATTTCTTCCAGAAACTATGTAGTTCTGCTCTCCAAGCCTCCCAACTGCCCAATCCCCCTTACCTCCTAAAACTGTGTAGTCTATCCTCCCAGGGCTCCATCCCGCAACCTCCAATATCTGCTTGAATTGCGCAATTTTTTCCCTTAGTGGGCATTGTGCAATTTTTCTCCTCAGCGAGGAGTATATAGAAATATCCCTCAGTCTATCCTGAGCTGCGCACTGCGCAGTCTAAATGATCAAGCTCTCTCCCTGTTTGCTGGAATTGTGGAATGCACATTCACTGGGACCTTTCTCCCAATCTGTGACTTGTCCTGGTCTTAGTTCATGGATAATAATGGATCATCTTAGATTGGGGAGTTTTCGGATTGATGTCGTCCCGTCATGAGTGAATTGCAGGAACATGTACACTGTCAAGTCATGGCAAGATCATGAAGAAGGAGAAGGAGGAGGGAAGCATGCCTAAAGACTCTCTTACAACTGAAATCACAAGTGGATCTATCAAGAGAAAGCAAAGGGACACCATAAGTTTGCAACTACCATCCAAGACTTAAGATCATTGAAGACCCCACATCACCAAGCTATGAAGAGGTGAAGAGAAAAGCATATTCAAGAAGACATCTAGCACTTAGCAACAATAGTCACTTGACATTGCCACATCATCAAGCTAGTCCATGTCAACAGTGTCATGTCAAGTCGTGTCATGAGTTATCATATGCCACATCACTTTTGTGGACCATGTGTATTGTATTCAAATGTATTGTAAAGTGGAAGTTCAAAGGACACACATGAATATGAAGAGTCATGTAAGTTGAAAAGTCATAGAAAGTTGAATAGTCATAAGGGAAGTCAAAGAGTTAGAAGGGGTAAGCATCACCCCTTGGTTATATATAACCCCCTCATTGTATGAGCAAATGAATTTTCACCTTGGCTCCTCCTACAAAGCATTAGAGAGATCAACTAGTACTTTGAGGAGCAAGGACTGGATCTAATGTCCCACTATTGGGGATAGTTATGTACATTGTAAACATGTGTGTTGGACCTTTTGCTTAATAACAAAAAGGCAAACACGTCCTTTGTTCATGGACTATGAATGTTTGTAAGACTATTCTGTGGACATTTGTATTTCATGTTTGTTTTCACATGTACTAAGATAGTTGAACTATTTTGGTCATTTTAGTGCTTATCTTATTGAGAATTTTTTGTAATGGTTGTTATCGTTGTCCCATCCTTATGGACTATTATGTGGGATACTAGATAAATCTTTCCTTGTTTGTTGGTTGTAACGACCGTCACTTCCGATGTGGACTATTCCGATGGATGTTAGATGGGTCCTTCTGGTTCATGTATGTCTATTCCTGGGTGGTACTATTACCTCTCACTTAGAGGCTCACTTTTACTCCCCCCCTTTGTAGTAGAAGAACCTCAACATAATTGCACTGCACACTCACCAGGCACACTCCCCTTGATTTTTGAAGACACCATTGCATCACTCTCTTGTGTTGACAGCTAGAGCCAAGGCAAATATTTAAGGACTTGGCAACTGAGCCTTTATACCAGATGAGACTCCTAGACCAAACAGCGTGAGGTCTGATTGGGACTTCATATTAGGGAGATCCCCTTAATGTTGGTGGGTCCAGCACCATCAACATTTCTAGTGCTAGAAGGAGGGAAACCAGTACTCAATGGTTGATAGACCCACCGACCCCATCATTCCATCTTCTAGTCAAGGCCACAATGTTCACTCCACCTTCCCTACTCGTGCTTATGAAGTTGGTAACTCTTCCCAACCCAGGCCTAAACATGAAATCTCGTATGATCAACTTTGGGCCATTCGCCCCATCACCCGTTCATTTGCAAAAGTTGTTTGATTGATTCTGGGAGTAATTAGTCTTCCATAATCTCCAAAGAAGAATGAGACCACCTCTACAAGGATAATAGTCTCATCTGTTGAAGAAGTCATTCCTGAAACTCTCAAAGAATTAACAGACTTTGTGGAAAGGGCAGAAGAGCCTCTGCTCTTTCACGTTGGTAACAAAGGCAACATCTTACTATCGGGCTCAACTTTTGGCGGAATAGGTGGAGAGCAATAAGAAGAGGAAGAATAACCATCAGATTCAGAAAAGGAAGAGGAGGACAATGAAGAGGAAGACATGGTAGATCAAAATATGGACTAGATGACTCAGGGCCCATTAGCACTTTTGGGTGTCTCGCATAAGATTCCAAGGAATTTGGAGAAGCTCTTAATGAAGTATGACCTTGATAAGATAATGAAGGCTGAAGAGCATCTGGATAACTTTTACCTACATCTCCAAACACTTGAGGTATGTTACGATGGTGTCGCATGCAAACTTTTTCCATGTACCTTGGATGGTAGAGTAGTTGTATGGTATCACAGCCTTCTTCCAAACTCCATCCAGAATTGGAGGGGGTTCAAGAAGATCTTTCTTGAAAAAATTGTTGAAGTCAAAACCCCTACCATGTTATTAAAGGAGTTGGGTAATATTAAGATGGAGAAATAGGAGAAAGTGAAATATTTCAACCAGAGGTTCAATTTCATTTTGAACAAATTTTCAGAAAATACAAAACCTCATGACTCCATCGCCATAGATTACTACACTTTTTCCTTGCTAGCAAATATTGCACAGTTTGTAAAGTGAATTGCAAAACATACATTGATTGAAAAATAGGAAGAGGCTATTTCTGTTGAGAAGGACTTACGTGCTACTGGATTCATCTCAAATGATGAATCAACAAAATACTCCAAGGACACGGGTAAGAGGTCTCAGGCATCTGTGAGAAAGGCTAAGGAGAAAGAACCAAATGATCTTGAAAGCCTAACTCGTCTCATCAAGTCCCTGACCATTGAAATGGATGAACTCAAACAAAGGACAAGTGAGACTACCGTGATCAACAACCCCCCAAGTACATGTTCAAAAGGAGTGCAACTTCTAGCAGTAGCAATAATCAACTGGTAAAGTCTGCATAGAGTTCCAATGTTGTACTGAACATTGAGAAAATAGGCAAAGATTAATATTGCATGTTTCATCATGAGCATCATTCAGAAAATACGTGCCCACATTGGAACCAACTCATGAGCATGATGGTTGCACAGCTTGTTGACTCAGTCATGGTTGAGGAGCAGATTGAGCCTAATGAAGAGAAGGAAGAAGCTACTGTAGCTGATGAAGCTCCAAGTATTGGGCATGTAGTGAACATGTTTAACTGTGTTCTCACAATGCAAAAGAGTACTGCCGATAAGAAACCTCTGAGTGATAGTCCAACCCAGAAGCAAAACAACCGATACAACCTAAGAAGCCAAGGGCCGACCACTGTAATTGAGTTGCCAAAGCAAAAAATCAAAGAAAATCCGTTAAGGAAAATCAATCCTCATGCTAACTCAAGACAGAATACTTAGAGCAAGTTTGGAAAAGTAGCCTCAACGAAAAGTGTTTCCGACATCAGTAAGGAAAAAACCATCCCTCTAGAAACCACAAAGCAAGGTCTATCCCCAGACACCTCGGTCAGTCTTCCCATTGTGGATTATAACATTGTGGATGGTATGAAGACGGTTCGTGCGAACATCTCTATGTTAGAACTCACAAATATCACGAGCCAGCAGGACATCCTTCTATGGTCACTTGGGAAAACCTCTCCAGGTAATGCTACCTCTTAGGACAAGGGATCTAGTAAGTCTCCTGATACTCTTGTATTCGTACTTAATGCACTCACGATGGCCGCAAACACACTCTGCCCTCCATTCTTATCAACATTCAAAATCTTCAATTTCAATTTACACAATTGCTCGGTTGATTCAGGTGCATCAGTGAATGTCATGCCATTATTTGTTGCCAATAAATTCAATGCTAAATGGGAAAAAAATATGCACAAATTATTCAGCTGGACACATCCATGCAATTGGTGAACTCAGAGATTTCATCATCCATTTATCCTCTGATGGACGAGTCCACCAATGTATCAACATAGTGATTGTGGAAATTCCGGAAGCATACAAAGTGTTACTGAGCAGAGACTAGTCTAGAAAGATTCAAGGGTACTTTTCCATAGACTGGTCATACTAATGGCTTTCGTACAAGGGCATAAATAATAATATATAGGTAGAATCAGAGAGATATATGAAACACACACAGTTACTCCCTTTAACAGACACAACGAGCCAATGGATTTCGTGGAATTATTATTTGGCAATTACTTTCTGGAAACTCAACTGGGGTGTTATCTTGTAGAGCCATCCCCAGTTCCACCAGAAACACAGTTGGATCTCCTTCCTTGTCCAAATGGTGATAATGAAATTTGTACAGTTAGTAGTAGTAGTAGTAGTACTAGTACTAGTGCAGTTCACAGTCCTTGTACATACGATGTTTGGACTATGTATTTCGATGGTTCCAAAACATAGGAGGGCTCTGAAGTTGGTTGCATTTTAATAGACCCGCTGTAGAGAAAACATTTGATCTCTAGCCGCTTGGAATTCTAGTGCACGAATAACACTGTAGATTACGAAGCACTCATCTTGGGCTTACAAAAGGCCATTGACCTCAACGTTACCATTATGAAAATGGTGGGTGACTCAGAAACCATGGTTCAACAGGTATGTAACACCATACATTGTGTGTCACCTCATATTAAAAGTTATCAACAAGAGGTATTCCGTCTTATCTCACATTTCCAAGATTTTAATAATATTTTCGTTCTAAGAATGTGTAATGCAACTGTGGGTGCCTTAGAAACACTGTTGCTAGAATGTCACCATTAAGGGATGAATTTTCTATTGAAATTATTTATAAGCCTTCTGCCCCGGATAATATCACTAACTTACGCATTTTTTATGATGACCAATAGATACCGTATTTTATGGTGAACGCTGACGTATTCAAAGATGCAGTGATCGATGAGGACGAGCATGAAAAGGCACTGCAGGATGTAGCCAATGCAAGTAAAGGGAACCTCATCCCCAAGGGTGTTGTATCATTGGAAAAGTTGTATGATCTGCATAACCACTTCCGGGGACCCATCAATGCCAAGACCCATAGTTCCACTCTGTCGCATGAGAAAATCAACTTGGGAACTGAGAAGGATCCAAAATATGTCATTCTTTGTACTTGCTACACACCACAAGAGCGACAAGCCTTCATCTTCTTATTCAAGCAATACCATGACGCCTTCGTGTGGACTTACGATGAACTCAAAACATATGACACGTGAATCATCCAGCATGTAATACCAATAAATGAAGGGGCCAAATCATTTTAACAGAAATTGAGGAAAGTTCATCCAGCACTTGAGCCTCTCATATAGAAGGAGTTGAGAAAATTGTTGGATGCTTGGATCATATATAGAGTGTGACACTCGACGTGGGTGTAAAATTTGGTTCCTATAAGGAAGAAGTCCAGGGAGATCCGCATGTGTGTAGATTTCTAGAATCTCAACCGTGCCTCAGACAAGGATAACTACCCCATTCCATCCATGGATAAAATATTGCAAATAGTATCGGGGTCTGAAATGTTTTTTTTGCTTGACGATTATTCAAGATACAACCAGGTTTTGGTTACAGAGCCTGACAGACTTAAAACTAAATTCAGAATGAAGTAGGGAACGTTAGTGTTTTGACGAATGTCATTTGGGCTAATCAACACTGGTGCAACATTCCAACATGCAATGGACATCACCTTCTGTGAGATCATTGGCCAAAGTGTAGTGGTCTATTTTGATGACGTAACAATATTCTCTAAACAGAGGTTAGACCAACTACACCACTTGAAGAAAATTTTTGAGCAATGCCACAAGTACGAGATATCCTTGAATCCCAAGAAAAGTATCTTTGCAGTGTCTGAGGGTAATATCTTGGGACACATCATTGCTAAAATTGGGATCAAGGTAGACTGCGACAGGGTCAGAACTATCAAACAGATTCCCTTCCGAGTGAATAAGAAAGCCATGCAGTATTTCTTGGTTAAGATCAATTTCTTCCGTAAGCTCATCTCCCACTATGCCTAGATTGTTAAACCAATGTAGGAGATGGTGAATAAGGACACAATTTACAAATGGGGAAAAAGGGAAAAGTATGTGTTTACTCGTATCAAACAGGCTATAGCAGAATTACCTACATTGTACAACCCATACTTTGGTAAATACTTCTTGCTCAACACTTTTTCTTTTTATACCTCTCTTGCTACTGTTCTCACTCAGAAGGATGAATTGAACAATGAATGGCCTATCTCCTTCATGAGTGCAAGTCTGCAACGACCAAAGCTTAATTACCTCGCCATGGAAAAATAGGCTTATGCAGTGTACAAGGCGGTAAAGCACTTCATACCATATCTGTTAAAGAACCGTTGTGTTATCATTTTCCCACACCCAAGAGTCAAGCCAATGCTTATTCAATAAGAGCTGGGTGAAAGGATGATGATCTGGATGATCGGGTTAGAAGAATATGATCTAGATATCAATCCAGTTCACACAATCAAGGGTCATGGTCTTTTCCAATGGTAATAGAAGCAGTAAACGTGAAAGAGGAAGAAAAAGAGCTCGCAGGATGGGAGTAAGAGGTTGAGATGTATAATGTTAAGCGAGCCTCCCGCACTATAGACATAAACTCTTCGTACACATATGTGCACCAATACCTCGAGCATGACGTAATGCCCTCTCACTTTCTTACATGGAAAAAGGGGATACTCCGACTTAAAGCATTGTCTTTTCAATTGGTGCATGGGGTGCTATTCGAATTCAAGCTTCTGTGATCCATATCATAATATATAAAGAGTTTTTTTTTGGGAGAAGTCACATTGAAGATTTGGGTCAACGCGTTTAGAACCAACAAGTGTGGTTCATCTTCAGGACATGATGAAGAAACAGATCCAGGAAGAGGATTAAATAGGAAGACAGGTCAACCTAACAGCTAGAAGAAAACAACTATGTTTGACTATGAGAGGGAGAGGGGATAGATTGGTAATATTTAAATCTATAATATATATAAAACTAAATAATAAATTTAATTTTATTAGTTACCCACTACGGCTATATCTAATAATAGTTCAATCATATATATAACATATAATTTAAAAAGATTTAATAAACACCTACATATACTAATAAATAATATAAATTAAAATTGTATAACAATATATAAATATTCAACATATAAAAGTAATAATACAAATTGTAATATAGGGCTAATCTATATATATATAAATATTATACTAATATATATATTAGCCTTTATAAATACTATAAATATACACTAAAATAAACATTAGAACAATATAATAACAATTAAATAATATAAAAAAACGCGCTACTCATATAATAAATATAATAATGTAAATTGTTTATAAACAAAAATATCTAAATACCATGTAATATAAATAAATATTAGAATTTTAATTTTAATTAATATTAACATAAAATATTTATAATGCAAGAACAAATTCTATCAGAGTGTTAACAATATTATCTATATATAAAAAAAAAGGCAGAGAGAATTAAGAAGAGAGGGCAGGAATCCAACAACTACTAATTTTCCAGCTGTCATCCCTATTAATATTACTAGAAGATTTCTCAATTTCAATGGCTTCCATAAAGTTCTGATGATGAAAATGGGGAATCTTAGCTATAACCCTAGCCTCCTCAATGCATATATGATGCTTAGTCTTCTCTACATGTTTGGCTAAAGCTGAGGATTTTTTCTCCCGTGTTTAATATCAGCAGCAAGTTCCTTAATCCTCTGGTTTATAGAATGACCAGTTTCACCTATGTAAGAGGTTCCACAAGAACAAGGGATGATATAAACACCTTTCATATCCATGGGGCTCACTTGGTTTTGAACAGACTTGAGGGAACTCCTAATGGTGCTGAGGGGTCTAAAGGTCGAGGAAATATTATGCTTCTTCAGGATTCTTGCAATCTTGTTAGTCGTCCCTTGGATCAAGGGGATGTGGACTCCTAAACTGCGGTTGATGGGTTCTTCTTGATCTTAGGAACTTTGCTCACTTTGAGGAAGGCTTTGATACCCTGCTACCTACTATAGCCATTATGAGACAAAAACATTAAGGAGGTGGGACTTTTCTTTAGAAAAGTGGTCTTCATCAGAAATTCTCAGAGCACGAGTGGCTAACGTGCTGAGAACACCTATCTTCTGCGTAGGGAAATGATGGGAACTTGCATGAAGATACTGCTCAGTTTGAGTCTTCTTCCGATATACCTCATGGGAGAAAGATCCATCAACTTTCCTAGAAATGAGGACATCGAGAAAAGGAAGACAACCATTAACCTCATGCTCCATCGTAAATTTGATGGAGTTAGACTGATTATTGAGATGTTGGAAAAAGAGATCTAATTTTTTAGGCCCGTGCTGCCAAATGGTGCAGGTGTCATCAATAAATATTTTTCAAAACTTAGGTTTAAATAAAGCTGAGGATAAAGCCTTAGATTCAAAATTTTCCATGAACAAGTTAGCAACGATAAGGGACAGGGAGGAACCCATGGCAACCCCACAAGTTTGTTCATAGAACACACCTTCAAAACAAAAAAAAAGTGGAAGTGAGGCAAATCTCAACTAACTTGGCCGTGTCAGGATCAGAAAGGCGAAAGATGACATCAAGGGCTTCTTTAATGGGGATGCAAGTGTATAGGGAAGCCACATCAAAACTGGCAAGAGTATCGTCAGGTTCAAATTTCATATCTTTTAATTCATTAACAAAAGAAGAGGAGTCTTTGACAAAGCACTCTGTTCATCCCACGAGGAGTTTTAGCTTCATGGCCAAGAATTTAGCTAGAAGGTAGGTTGGTCCACCAATGGTGTTGACAATGGGTCGAAGGGGGACTCCCTCTTTATGGATTTTGGGAAGCCCATAAATCCTGGGAGTGATAGGGCTACTTTCAATCAGCTTATGGCTAAAGGAGCCAACTATGCTGCTGGATATTATAGCAAGAACGACAGTCTTAGAAATATTTTTCAAGGGACTCTTGTTAAGCTTTATGTAGCTACCATTGTTGATTAGATGATCCAACATCTTCTTTCGATAATCATCCTTGTTAAGGATAACAACAACCCCCCTTTTGTCAGCTTTCAGAACAATAATATCAGGGTTCCTATTCAGGGATTTGAGGGCTTCGAACTCACCTTTGCTGATGTTGCTCTTAGGGAGCTTTGCTTTTCTAAGAATAACAACGCAGTCTTGTCAAATAGTATCTTTAATATTATCCGGTAAGCCCTTTATCCCAAATTCGACGTCGCACATAATATTAGCTACCGGAATCTTTTTAGGAGCAAGGGCAAAATTCAAGCCCCTTTCCAAAAGATTGAAGATTGGAGGAGGAAAAGAAAAACTGGATAAATTGATTACTTTATTATTATGATGTTTAGTAATACTAGCGTTAGGATTATTTTATTGTCATTAATACCAATTAATTTAATAAATTTATTATCATCCTTATTATCATTAATAAATTCAAGAGTTCCTTCTTTATTATTCTTATCGTATAATCCAATAATTTCATTCTTATTCACTAAATTATTAGATTCAAAATAATTTACATTATTCCCATTATAACAATAATGATTATTATTATTATTATTATTATTATTATTATTATTACTACTACTACTACATAAGTTATTATTATTATTATTATTAACATAATCTTTGGGCGCATAATGGGACGGGAGGAATGATGAATTCAAAATGGAGGGGAATGGCTGACTCAGAATAGAAGGGGATGGCTGACTCAGAATAGAAGGGGATGAAGGGGATACAGGGACCAAACCATCCCCTGAGGGAACCAATTGAGGAACACGCAGGAGGGAGGGAGGGACCTCGGTTGGGCTTTCACGGGAAGCAACCAGGTCAAGGGAATGGGTGAGGGGAGATGAGGGATTTAGGACGGAAAGGGGAAGTGAAGGCTTGACAGAGGGGTCAATGGAGATGGTGGGAGATGGGGGAAGCACGCCGGAGAGGGGAAACGATGGCTGGTTGGAGCAGTGCTATGATCGCAAGTGGAAGACAAACATGCCTGTGACCATGGAAGGGGAACCACCCTCGACGCGTCCAAGTTAGTTGAGATTTGCCTCACTTCCACTTTTTTCTATTTTGAAAGTGTGTTCTCTGAACAAACTTATGGGGTTGCCATGGGTTCCCCCCTGTCCCCTATCGTTGCTAACTTGTTCATGGAAGATTTTGAATCCAAAGCTTTATCCTCGACTTTATTTAAACCTAAGCTTTCGCAAAACTTTGTTGATGACACCTGCCCCATTTGGCAGCACGAGCCTGAAAAATTAGATCCTTTTTTCCAACATCTCAATAATCAGTCTAACTCCATCAAATTTATGATGGAGCGTGAGGTTAATGGTTGCCTTCCTTTTCTCGATGTCCTTATTTCTAGGAAAGCTGATGGATCTTTCTCCCATGAGGTATATCAAAAGAAGACTCACACTGAGTAGTATATTCATGCAAGTTCCCATCATTTCCCTACGCAGAAGATAGGTGTTCTTAGCACGTTAGCCACTCATGCTCTGAGAATTTATGATGAAGACCACTTTTCTAAAGAAAAGTCCCACCTCCTTAATGTTTTTGTCCAGAATGGCTATAGTAGGCAACAAGGTATCAAAGCCTTCCTCAAAGCGAGCAAAGTTCCCAAGATCAAGAAAGAACCTATCGAATGCAGTTCAGGAGTCCACATCCCCTTCATCCAAGGGACGACTGACAAGATTGTGAGAATCCTGAAGAAGCATAATATTTCCTTGACCTTTAGACCCCTCAGCGCCATTTAGAGTTCCCTCAAGTATGTTAAAGACCAAGTGAACCCCATGGACATGAAAGGTGTTTATATCATTCCTTTTTCCCGTGGAACCTCTTGCATAGGTGAAACTGGTCGTTCTATAAACCAGAGGATTAAGGAACACGCTGCTGATATTAAACACGGGAGGAAAAAATCCTCAGCTTTAACCGAACATGCAGAGAAGACTAAGCATCATATATGCATTGAGGAGGCTAGGTTTATCGCTAAGATTCCCCATTTTCATCATTGGAAGTTTAGGGAAGCCATTGAAATTGAGAGGTTTTCTAGTAATATTAATAGGGATGACGGCTGGAAAATTAGTAGTTGTTGGATTCTCGCCCTCTCTTCTTAATTCTCTCCACTTTTTTTTTTTGATATATAAATAATAATTGTTAACACTCTAATAGAATTTCTTCTTGCATTATAAATATTTTTTTGGTAATATTAATATAAATATTAATAATTCTAATATTAATACTTATACATTATGGATTTAGATATTTCGTTTATAAACAATTTTACATTATTATTATTTATTAATTATGAGTAGGTGCTTTTTACTATATTTAATTACTATTATTATTGTTAATCTTTAGTTATATATATATATATATATATTTATTAGCTCTAATATACAATTTTTATATTAATTTATACTTGAACTATTATATATTGTTATACAATTTAACATTTATATTATTATTAATATGAGTTGGTGTTTATTAAGAATCCTTATATTATATATATATTATATATATATATATATATATGTATATATATATATATAGTATGATTGAATATTATCAGATATAGTCGTTAATTGGTTAACTAATAAAATAAAAAATTATATATTTATATATATTTTATTAATTTAAATATTACCAATCTATCCCCTCTCCCTCCCATAGTCAAACGTAGCCATTTTCTTCTAGCTGTTAGGTTGACTTGTGTTCCTATTTAACCCTCTTCTTGGATCTGTTTCTTCATCGTGTCCGGAAGATGAACCACACTTGCTGGTTCGAAACACGTCGACCCAAATCTTCAATGTGACTTCTTCTGGAAAAACTCTTTATACAGCATGGGGTGCTATTTAGAAAGCACCACAATGGAGTACTGCTTAGGTGTTTGGAGGCACATGATTCAGAAAAGGTATTGTGTGATCTCCACGACAGACCAACTAGTGGACACTTCAAAGACAACACTACAACACATAAGGTTATGTGGTTTGGATTTTACTTGCCTACATTATTCAAATATGCTCATGCTTATGCCCGCAAGTGTCTGGTCTATCAAAGGTGTGCCGACAGAAATCATAATTCAACAGCCCCACTGCATCCCGTTGCAGTGGAAGAACCCTTTCAACAGTGGGGCTTGCACATTATTGGGGAAATTTTCCCAATCTCATCAAAGTAGCATTGCTATTTTTTAAATACTACAGACTACTTCACACGGTGGACTATGCCAGTTCCGCTAAAATAGGTGAACAATTAGGAAGTCATCAACGTTTTAGTAATAGAACATCATTTCTAGGTTTGACGTTCCTATGTCACTTACTTTTAACAATGCAACATACTTTTCATCGTTAATAATTTATGATTTTTTATTGGAAAATGGTATTATTTTGAAGCATTCAACTAATTACTATGTGTAGAGGAATTGTACTGCTGAATCCACAGACAAGAACCTTATTTGCATCATCAAAAAGACCATATTCTTTGAACAGTGAAACTGGAACTCTGCTTTGGTGAATTCCTTATGGGCTAACCGAGTCACGCCTAAACCTTCCCTGAATACCTCCCCTTACTTCCTTGTGTATGAACACCTACTTGCTTGGTCTCCAACTGTCACAAGAGTCCCAAGGCAAGCCATGTCTATTAGTTTAGTGTAGGATGGACACTTTGCACAAGCTACAGGAAGAAAGGTTGAAAGCTAAAGAAAAAAATGTACTTCGCCAGAGTCATATCAAGACGCGGTTTGATAGGAAGTCTATAGGGAAAAATAACTTTAGTGTGGGTGACTTAGTCTTAAAGTGACAAAGAAAAACACACTAAGTTTCAGCCCCTGTGGATTGGACCACACACGGTACACGAAAAGCTTGGCCAACACACATATTGTCTTCAATCACTTGATGTGAAGATTGAATCTCTCTCTGTCAATGGCTAAGACTTAAAACAATATTTTCAATGAAAATCTGGGGATGTGCCCTGCCCTATGTACATAGTATTTTGTTGTTTGCTATTTGTTTCTTTGCTTGAATTTTGTTTTGGTTTTGTTATGTGAATAAGTGTTGTGCCTGATTGTGTTGTGGCTTCTAAGTGTGTGCGTGGTTGAATTGTAAAGAGGCTTGTAACACTTCAACATTTGGCTAACCCTCTACTCATCTTCCTTGCATTGGTTACATATTTTGGCCAATGAAGTTCCGATGGAAAATACAATCCATCTCTTAGGAGAGTTTTGGTCCAACCATGAACCCATGGCTAGTTCAGAAACTTCATGCCTATGCTCGGTTTTTCTACTGGTATTCTCAAGCTTATCCAATTAGTAGATATAAAGAAGGGGAAAAATCTAAATGAGCAAACCAAAATTAAAGGTCTCTATATTCGTTTTTTAAGGAACATTCTCTTCTTCTCTCAATAAGTTGGGATCCCTCTTCTACCACAAAATAATTAAGTGCCGATGCATAGTTATCTTTAAATAAATAAATAAATAAATAAAGGAAAAATAAGAGAAAGGTTCCTATGTAGAGAGGTTAAGCAAGCAACTCCGCCGAGGTACTGTCCAAGCTCACTAGTAGTAGAGCAATGTTTGTGTTCCTACGTGACTTCGCCGAGGTACTATCCAGGGCTGCTGGCAGTGGAGCAACACTAGAGATGAAAAACTATACTCTGAAAATCTTAAGATCGGGAGCGAAACTACCCTTCCCAACTCAAAACATTATGATTATGTTGAATATTATGTTGTGTTTAAATGGGAATGTATAGGGTGGACCATGTCTGCCCATGGGGTAAGTGGGAAGGCTAAAGTGATATGCACAATGAATCAATAATCTCTAAGGAACCAAGGCCTTGTAGAGAATAAACTAAGACAGAGAAGCTGGAGTTTAACCAGTGTGTTGCCAAGTGTTGTAGTTGCTGCAACACCCTCCAAAATTTTGTCTTGCACTCAAATTTTGGAGCCTTCCTTGGTATTTCCCTTGATTTTTGAAAACACTCGAGCTCATTCCATGATCTTTCTTGAAGTTATTTGGCCCCTTTTGCTTGTTGGATTAACTGTCATCTCTTGACATGTTTGACTATTGTATAATGTTTGCAAACCTTTTCTGGTGGTTTCGAAGGTCAATCTTTGTATATATGAGTTGTCCCAACCATGTAAACATCCGTCTCATTCATACATGAAGTCTTGAGCACTGTCACACAAGTGTCATCATGGTCATCCTAAAGTCTATTATTAAGTGTCGCACTTGTCGCATCTTGTCATGAGGCAGTTACATAAAGGGGAATGATTTGGTTATGTGTTCCGATGATATATGTTGTCATGCTGTCGAAGTATGCTAAGTGTGTGATCACAGTTCAAGTTCATCATGAGCCCATCTCTCTTCCCACACTTAGTCATTTTCGGAAAATCTTCCCAATCGGGCAACTTAGCTTCACTGGACCCCGAATGATGCGCATTGCGCAATATTAACCCTCTTGGATGTGACACTGCTGCCTAGAACTGCACAGTGCGTAGTCCTTTCCCTTTAGGGCTGTTGTTCTCCGCAATTCTTAAGTGCAACAACCTCCCTTGATCTCTAGAATTGCGCAATTCTGCCTCTTAGTTTTCCTTGAACTATGCACTTCGCATCTTCAACCCTCAAGCCTTTTCATTTCCAATTGGAACTGTGTAGTTTGTAGAAATCCAAGCCTCCCTTGGCCTCCAAAATAATGCAGATGCTTCCTCCTGTGTCCTTCCCTTAGCCAAAGCTCACTGCTTCTAGAAACTGCACAGTTCTGCTCTCCAAGCCTCTGAGTTGCCCAATCTCCCTTGCCTCCTGAAACTACACAATCTATCTTCCCAAGGCTCCATCTCGCAGCCTCCATTGCCTTCTTGAACTATGCAATTTTGTCCCTCAATGGGAACTACACAATTTTTCTCCTCAGTGAGGAATGTGGAGAAATATCCCTCAGTCTAGCCTGAGCTGTGCACTACACAGTCTCAGTGATCAAGCTCTCTCCCTGTCTACTGGAACTGTACAATGCGAAGTCACTAGGCTCTTTCTCCCAGTCTATGACTTGTCATGGGCTCAGTTCATGGATAATAATGCATCAGCATAGACTAGGGAGTTTTCGGATTGATTTCATCCCGTCATGAGTGAATTGTAGGAACATGTACACTATCAAGTCATGGTGAGATGATGAAGAAGGATAAGGAGGAGGGAAGCATGCCTAAAGACTCTCTTGCAACTTAACTCACAAGTGGATCTATCAAGAGCAAGCAAAGGGACACAAGTTTGCAACTACCATCCAAGACTTAAGATCATTGAGGACCCCGCATCACCAAGCAATGCATAGGTGAAGTAAAAAGCATATTCAAGAAGACATTTAACACTCAACAACAACAATGACTTGACATTGCAACATCATCAAGCTAGTCCATCTAAGAAATTTCATGTCAAGTTGTGTCATGAGTTGTCATATGCCACATCACTATTGTGGACCATGTGTATTGTATTCAAATGTGTTGTAAAGTGGAAGTCCAAAGGACACACATGAATATGAAGAGTCATGTAAGTTGAAAAGTCATAGGAAGTTGAATAGTCATGAGGCAAGTCAAGGAGTCACAAGGGGGAAGCATCACCCCTTGGTTATATATGAGCAAAGGACTTTTCACCTTGGCTCCTCCTGCAAGGCATTAGAGAGATCAACTAGTTCTTTGAGGAGCAAGGAGTGGCTCTAGTGTCCCACTACTGTTGTTAGTGATGTACATTATTATCATGTGTCTTGGAACTTTTGCTTAATAACAGGAGCCTTTTAAGGCTGACACATTCTTCATGCATGGACTATGAATGTTTGTAAGACTATTCTCTGGACGCTTGTATTTCATGTTTGCTTTCAAATGTACTAAGATAGTTGAACTATTTAGGTAATTTTAATGCTTATATTATTGACAATGTGATGTAAAGGTTGTTATCACTATCCCATGCTTGTGGACCATTCCATGGGATACTAGACAAATATTTCCTTGTTTGTTGGTTGTAACGACCATCGCATCCGCTGTGGACTATTCCGTTGGATGTTAGATTGGTCCTTCTGGTTCATGTGTGTCTCTTCCTGGGTGGTACTATCACCTCTCACTTAGAGGCTCACTTTTATTTTCCCCCTTTGCGGTAGAAGAACCTCAACATAGTTTCACTGCACACTCACCAGGCACACTCCCCTTGCTTTTTGAAGACACCGTTGCATCACTCTCTTGTGTTGATAGCTAGAGCTAAGGAAAATCTTTAACGATTTGGCAACTGAGCCTTTATACCGGATGGGACTCCTATACCAAGTGCTGTGAGGTTTGATTGGGACTTCATATCGAGGAGATCGCCTGAATGTTGGCAGGTCCAGCACCATCAACACCAACATTTATTATTTTTTAACTTAAACCCATCCTTATTTCTCAAATTCTTTTAAATATTATATTCTAATTATTTTAAATTTATTTATCATAATTTTAACTTTACCCATTCCCTTCCCCCAAAAATATAATTATTAAGTATTAATAACTATTAATAATGAATTAAATTGATTAATGATATTAAATCATCAACAATCATTTCCTTTTCTCTTCCCTAATGGTCACATTCTATCTTTATTTATTCTTTGTGTGACACTCTTCATATCATCTATCTGATCTTTATGTCCCTAAATGTGGGTGAAGTGTTCACTCAAAACATTAGACACCACAATGAAATAACATAGTGTTCCAGAAGATATCATCATCATATTATTAACTGTGAAACTCTACATGCTAAAATCCCAAATGTTGATTTCATGCATTGCCAGGAATGTTCTTCATACTTCATGTTCACATCCTTTAGGAAGGAACCTATAGAAATATCTATTGATGATCATCGAAACCCAAGTGGCGATTATTCATTCTACCATAAAATCTAATTATCCATATTTGCATGGCATGCTAGCCCATGACTATTTTTAGGATGAAAACTATATTCAATATTCATGAAAACCACAATTTCATTAAGAGCTAATGGCCTATCATAATGGAATTGTTTCCTTGTGCATCCAATAGGTGGAAATGATTCCTTTAGTAATTTCTTTTGATTCCAAGAATAAATATGGTTTCATCCATATATCTTCTTAAAATTAAGGCATGGCATTGTTTCCTTGTGCATCCAATAGGTGGAAATGATTCCTCTAGTAATTTCTTTTGATTCCTAAGAACAAATAGGGCATCAGCCATATATCTTATTCAAATGAAATTGAATTCCTTGTTCAAAATAACATGTATTATTAAAAATAGACAATACGACTTTGGATCTTTACACACCTTCACCTTCTTTGAGGCATTTGGGGGTAGATATAACAAACATTTCTAAAGCCACCCTGTTGTTTTCAATCTCCATTGTATTATCAAACATAACATCCAAATCCAGAGAATGTCTCTGTCTGAGAAATAACGAGAACTAAAAATCATGGCTAGCAACATAAATGAGCATAGAAGTAGCTTTAAGGGGCCTCACATTGTCTCATTTCAAGATAAGATTTATTAAACCATCCATTGAAAGTTATTACATTTTTCAAATCATCCCTTGTAAAATAACTAAAATCCATTAACAACTAAGAAGGATCCTATCTGTCCCCACCTACATAGGAAGAGATTATGAAACTTCTCCTTCCAAGGAATGTATAAAAAGACATATGAAAACTTTTTCATCTTAGTAAGGAGGATGTTAGTGATTGTTATTATTATTAGTAGGAAAGTTTTTTATTACAAAATCTAAGATCTCTTCCGCTGAACATTCGTTAGATAAAAAAAACGATTGAAGGGATGTAGGAAATATTTGATATTGATACTTTGTAGCTCACCAAGGATTGTCATATCTAGGAAGATTGCTTGTCATGATGACAACTGATGTAAATGATGAGTCATGGTTTTCAATGTTAGTGTTCTTTGAGCATAAGGGTTCAGGGCTAACAAATGGAGATACAATATCACATCTTAAAATAGTTTTGAAAGATAATAAATGCATATATATATGTACCTAAAAGAAGGGTATTGCTGATAGTTTACAATAAAGTTATAGGATGGAATTTTTAGGATAGGGTTTAACAATAACATGTAAGAAAGATTAGAATCACAATTGGAAAGATTTAGTTATAGAGGAACTAGCGAATCAAGAGATTTGTGTTGGTCTAAGTTTGGTCCAACACTGTGACATAGATGTGAAGTTTCTACATGACATGCTTTCCTTTAGAGCCACTACTCACTCACCATAGACATTTGATAAATTACTAGTAATGAAACACCCATGGAGATTTTGAGCTTAAGATCCATGCATCCAAATTTTCTCCATTAATGGAACCATCAAAATGGGGTGTGGATATATTAGTGTCCAACTTAAAATTAGTATGACTCGAAGACTAACCTAGGTAGAAGCTTATTTAAGAAAATTACTCAAGATTTGTTGGTGGTGGTGCATACCTCCCAAGGCCACATAAGATTTCCATATAGAGGTTTAATTAACACATATTGCAAAAGGAAAGAAGATATTAATAATGATAAGTCCATTTTTGAAACAAATCAAGCTAAACTTGATTGAACACATTTCCCAAGCCCACATAAAATCATCATATGGGTGCTAAATACAAACTTGTTTTATAAGGAAGAATGCTATGGAAATGAGATATTACTTTCGGTAAATAGAGATTCAAACAAATAAATTCAACTTTCATTGATACAGAAGCCCTATATGGGTATATAATCCTCAAAGAAAACTATCGATGGGAGTCTATTAAGAAAATTTTGGATAGGTATATAGGTTCATAATTATGCATCCAGTTCTCCAAGGAGTGTCCATATCAGTCTTAGACAAAAACACATAGTGTCTCAGTGTGTGTCCAGGACCAAAAGATGAAATATCAATGTTTTGAATATTCCACTTAGTGATCTTCGTATTCAACAATTGACTACAGTCAGTGACAATGCATTACAGTAACATAATCAAGGTTTTGAGTACAAGCATGTTTAGGGTCATGTCATGGATGTTCTAGTTTTTGCATTGATGAAGATATGGATCATTGTACTCTATTTTGCTGAATCATTTGATGACGATATAAGAAGAAGAATTTACAAGGGTTTTCCCCATAGTGGGTTTTGCCATGGTCCCTGACCAATCCTCTTGTCTCTATGTGTGCATGATTTTCTTCTATTGTTCATTTATGTTCCGCTGCATTGATGATGACGATATTGTTCTTTCTACATAGTTGCATATGCTGATGAATAATGATGTAAATTTGAATAATGTTATAATTTTATGGGGTAAACTTAATGTGTTAATGAAGAAATGCAATTGTCAAAGCAAAGAACAATGTATCCCTATTAAAAATTAACATAAATAATCATGTTGGTTCTGTGTTGGGGCGTTGGTGGTGGGTGTGGTCCCCCTACTTCGGTGGGGTGAATGAATAAGGTTGGGAGTGGGGCTCAACCCCTTGGAGTCAATCCTAGTCGTTGATTGGCTCTATCCACTTCTTGACTTTGAATTTCCGGGGGCTAGCGCTAACTTATTCACCGTGCTATTTACCCCCTCGAAGTGCCTACCAGGACTAGGAAAATTTAGTAATGATGGAGACCCGCCAGTTAATTACTCTCTGGTTAGATCTTTGCATTCAATGCGGGGGGTGGATCCATTCCGTTTGTCCTTTTTATACATTTATTTTAATTGTCCCTCTGGGATTTTACCATTGGGTGGACCCCGCCCACTTAGTTACATCTTCCATTCTAATCCGTTTATGTTCCCCCAGGGTATTACAGTCGGGTGGAACTTACCCGCTTGGTTACATCCCGATGTAAATTGTTTGTGCATTGTTATCCTTCTGTCGGGATAACTTTCTCAGGTGGGTTCCACCTTCTGATTGATAAGCCTATTTCTTATGGCTTATGTGTTAGCCACGTCCGTTTGGAGCTTCACCTAGAGGCTCCGCATTTAGCACTTAATCCAACTTTGACTACGTGCCAAAGGTTCACCTGAGTGCCTTTAACTTTGCAATACTTCCTAACCTTGTTTTGTTCTGTTGAAGTTTTTCGATCCTTCCCTACATACTATGGCATATATCCTCTGCTAAATGTAAAAAAAAAAAAAAATGGAGGATAAAGGGGGTGCAACAAATTAATTGCTCATGAAGAAGCCCATCCAGTCTAGTTTGGAACCTGGATGCTCTGATACCAATCTGTAACATACTTGACCCCTTCTTTTACATCGAGGAACGAGGTGTAAAAAAACAATTCCTCCCTTCATTTTCCAAATGTAGTTGATTTGGCGTTTCCAACAAACCATTAGGATCAATCCCTAGAGAGGCCTCAAAATTGCCACATGACCATTGACAAAACCTATAGGTGCTTAGCCTTTTTATGCCCTTCGTAGGCTGAATTCCATTCGTTAATGGCTTAACACTATTGGTCTTGTTTCTATGTGAAACAACCAAAGGTCAGGCACTAAGGCTAGAGCTCGCAAGCCTTACACTTTTATCTAATCCTCTTCTTATTCCACTATGCTCGTGGTCTATTTCTAAGTGGAATTACCAAGGGTTAGGGCTTAGCCCATAGCCGTTTAGTCCTAGTGCATTACTTCACGCCTTCCTTATAATCTGCCAAGGACTATCTTCCAGGTCGACATGTCTCATGGGGTCCATTCTATGCTTCCTTTGGCTAATTAAGGGCTTGTCGGGGTGAGTTGTCTCTGGCCATGTGTTCCGAAGCTTACTACCTGACATATTCCTCTTTGCACACCTAAAACATTTCTGGGATCTAACAAGTGGGATGATGTCACGCTTACATCACTTGTGCTACATGTCAACCTGCGGGAGGTCTACGTGTCCACCTGGAAGTCCTCAATCCTGGATCCTAATGCTCCAATTAAATTCCTTTCACAATTATATATGGGATTTCAGGGTTTTGACCTCCTAGTACTTCCAGCATCAGGTTTCCATTATGGGATTTGTTTAATGACGATCCTTGGTCCATCAAATGATGGACTTCTTGATGATTAATTATATTAACTTACGGGATCCAACTCAAATGGGAATTTTCCCATTAATTCCCACTTTATTACTCCAGGGTGTAGTTTGTTAGGATGACTTGGAAAGTGGGCCAGTCCCCGACCAATAGTTCCATAAAAACGGTGTGGACCTGATCATGTATCCCTTTTACATAATCCTGCCAGGCCTTGCCCGATGTTTTCCATTACGCCTTCTTTTCATCCTTTTGCTCTATTTTTCCATCCTTATGTGGGTTGTGGGCCAACGCTCTAGCAAATAGCAACATTGTCGGGCACACATCATCTTATCGCTCCATCCCTATGCTTATGCCTTTAGGTATGTTATGGGGAAAAACCTCTGGGTTCTATCTCTTGGTCATGTCAGTTTCCTCATGACTTATCACATGAGGGGAGAATCAAGCCTCGCCAATATGAAGCCTTCCCACCTAGGGTTCTGATCTACAAAGGAATAAGGTTATCCAACCTTTTTTATAAGGCTAGGGCATCGCTCCTTTGCATCACAACAAACCATTTTTCCTCACCATTATGCTATGGTTCGGTCAAGGAACTTCGACTTTGCCTCATGCAATGTCTTATACATGGATCTCTACAATCTCCCCGAAGATAATATCTACCACCGCGTAGTCTTCCTTGAGCTAGTTTTCTCGACCGTGACTTAGTATTAGAGGTCTGATAGACCTCCAAATATTCTTCAATATTTCGCCACTCTACCAATTCCAAACTAAATTGTTCCACAATGCTACCGCTCCTGATCTTGGATACTAACTACATTGAGGGATTTATAGCCTGTGGGCTTGGTGCGAGCTTCCATGGGCTTGGCACGAGCTTCTAATAGGTTTCCACCTCACTAGCCACACACCAACAATTCTAGAGTCAACGCTGACTTTTCCAGTGGCTCTGTGGTGCATTACCAAGCCTTCCCATGCCTTAATGACAATGTAAAGATGACACTTATAGATATCCCGACTTACTTAAAATATAAGGCCAAAGGCCATTTAGGTAAAGCTGGAGGATATTTATGTAAAGTGGCAGGACTCGACCAACCCTAGGGAAACTCCCTTTAACACTCATACCTTGCTTTCCTGATGGCACAACGACTTGTAAGAAAATACATAACTTGCAGACCATTACCGACTATGCCTAGTAGAGGGTCTTCCATGTAAACTATATATTAATAAAATGGTCTCAAAACCCACTGCTTTTCAAGGTTCATTTCAAGCTCTCATGTATTTAGCTATGGCCTATAACATATCATGGAGTTATTTTAATTTTGTTAATGTATTATTCTTATCACAGTCAAGTATTTCATTCAAATTCAGGTTCAACTAAGTTCTATAGCTTCAATTCTATTATCATGTGGTTTATTGCACCTATTATATATCATTTACACTATTTTTTCCATCAATAAGTTATCATGCTAATTTTTCTTCCAGATTCAAGTAAAACACACACACACACACATGAGGGGAATATCCCCACAACGATGCACCACATATGCGAGCATGATCAACACGGATGTAATCCTGAACCCAAAACGGTTAACAACGCAATGCAACATGATTCATTAAAAGTAAAAAAGCATACACAAATACTTCTCTAAGTTTGCAGGGAAACTGAGTCTGCGACAAAGAATCTCCACCCAACCATAGATAACTACAACAACATTTACTTGCAACTATCACCCCTGAGCCAGATTCCAGAGTTTGAGGCAGGAAATGCTTTCTTCTGGGATTACACACCAACTACCAACTGAAATGGGGACTCCAGAGGACCTCCTTCCTCAATCCCACCAGCTAATTGCTTCTTTATTTTCCATCATAGGGAGTCTAGACGTGCCCCACTTCATCCCCAAGTGCACACAGAGTGATTCACCCCCTTCTAGGGAGTCCAAAATCCACTATTCCAACAAGGCAACTACAAGTCTTTGATCAAGTATTCATCTAGCTATGCTTCAAGATGATCTCTTTCGAGGCTGTTACAAGGCTCTAGAGTAAGATATCTCAACCCACAACCTCCAGGGACCTAAGTTGTTACAGAGATTCAGGGATCCTATCTAAACCCACAGGCTCTAGGGACCCCAAGTTGTTACAAGGCTCCAAAGACTATCACTCAACCCACAACATCCAGGGATACATAATCGATCCCCTTCTCTTCTCTTCCCTTAGCGCTACCTACTAAAAGCTTCTATTGGAGGCTCAATTATGGTCCCCTTCTCGCTTTGCCTAAAAAAAAAAGGGTCTCTACTTCCCTTCCTGCATGGAATTCTAATGGGTCTCCCTTCAAACAAAATCCGCCCCCCTCCTTTTTGCACTTGCTACTCGACCTGCATTTTCTGTCCACATATACTTCTGCCTCCCTGCTACTTGCATCCATTCATAAATTTTTGTCCTCCTTACTTGTAGTGGTTTTTTAATAGAAACATGGCCTGAGTAATTTTCCTTATCCCCTTTAATTTCAAGAACCTTCTCATTAATTTCATGCACCAGCAAGTCTTCAATGGTTGTCCTACAAATTCAGGTTTCTTCTTGGAACAAGAAACCATAACACTCCAAGCAACAATTCTCCTCCCCTAGCTCTGGAATCCGTGTCCTTTAAAATTAATCCCCTTTTTCTTTGATTTCAAACATGCATAATATTTACATCATATTTACAATGTGGCTTATGCGAGAACCTTGGGTGTGGTTGTCACAATTTTTTTGAAATAAAAGGCTATTTTTAAATATTTTAGATAAATTAGTATTACCCTATATCAATAATGACAAAGATAACTGGTTCTTATAGTATGTTGCTAATTGTTGTTTCCTAATGACCCCCTTATTTTATTATTTATTCATAAAAAATAATGGGGACCCTTTAGATAATGGGGACCCTCTAGAGGAATTGAAAACTAAGCCAATTTCATACTCACGCGACATGGGGTCGATTATGATTGTTACCAACATAACCTCTAGATGTCCACACATGCCCCTTCAATGGACTTGGGTAACGCAAGGTTTGAACCTATGACTTTTACACAAAGATTTCCTTAATATAACTTCTTGTCATAGATTGGTATATACCCGAGGGCTATTTGTGAATATGTTTATTCTAGTTTGTTTAAATTATTATTAGGTTAATTTTTATGGTTTTAAAAGTTTTCCAGTTAAATTATTTCAATGATTTCCTTTGAAAACAATTCTTCCCATCCTTCAATTTGGTTTGGTTACTTATTATATTGTAGCATGCCAAAAACTCATTGGAAACAATTTGAGCCACAAGTTTCGAATAATTTTTTTCTTCAATATTTTTAATCTTATATTCATTTTACGTGATACCAAATACCTAGATGAGGATATTTTGGATTTGGAATACATGGTAACAATAATAATATGAACAACCCCGATTCCTTCAATTGATATCTTTATATTTGAATCCAAGGTTATTTTTATTTAAATGAGTTGTGGACTAGATATATCTAGATCCAAATTGAACTTACATAATCCATGTGTGAGTTTACCATATGCCTAGATACTAGATATCATGTTGATGTGTTATAACTTCACATGGTTGTTGGTTTCATTTAATTTATTGACCATGTTGATGTGTTATAACTTCACATGGTTGTTGGTTTCATTTAATTTATTGACCATGTTGATGAGGTGTCTTACAGGGTAAATGACTTTGATAGTGACATGTCATTTTGAGTTGACAGGTTCCATGCATCCAAATTTGTAAGAAACTTGGCTGAACAACTTTAGAAATTTTCTAGATTGCGGATGGTCTATCATAAAGTGGCTTATATTCAGATCCTAGACTTTATTAATTTTCAATTGTATTAGATCCAAGACCTTAGTTATATGATCATATTTAAAATTTCTTGGATTCTCTGAAATTTGATTTTGATATATATATATATATATAGCTTATATTCGTATCTGGGTATCTAACTCTAACTCTATCATGTATACTGCCAATCATTTTCCACATCATATCTTAGTGCCTACTTGTACAAGGATAGGTCTATGTGGCATTTGGAGTTCATCCCATGCCTCATCTAACCAATGTTGATCTGTCTTATTTGATGTATCATTCAAATCCGATTTTTATTTTTTATTATACTCAAGTTTTTTTAACCTATGGATTCCTAATTTTAACATATGGATAATATATATGATCATGGCTAAAATATTACACAATATACTATGTTTTATACCATATGCTACCACTGACATGGAATACAATGAGTAAGAAAACACTTATAAATTTTTTATCATGAGTTTACCTGATCAATGTGGCACTAATTCTTATAGTTGTGTGATGATAAAAAAAATGTACTATTTATGAAAATAATAACTTGCATCCCATGTAACTACTTTTAACTGGATCTTACATTCTTGGAAATTAAATTATACTGAGTGAAATCAGAAAGTATGAATCATAGGACCAAATTTCTTATTAATTGTTTGATTAAGAATTTGTGTAAATAAATTTTGAGTGTTTTTTCATAATTTATTTTATGCATGTTGATTATCATTTTTATACATATTTATAGATTTATAGGAAAATAGAATAATCCCGATGACTAGGACAGTGGGTAGAATGAGAATATTAAAGAAGAAGTGGACAAATGAGAGAAGATAATATGCTTGCAAACAACTAAAGAATAATACACATTCAAGTTCCATAATAAAAAACACTTACATGGATAGAAAATTTAAATTTGTTATTCAACAACAATTCCTTAATTGGAAAAAGTAAAATTTGTGTAATTGTAGGATTTTTTCCCAATAAGTATGGGTTGGATAATAGAAAATTTTATAGTAGTTCAACAAAGGGGATTGTGTAAAGGAGTTTAAAAAGGAAGTTATTTCAAGAGAGGATTGGCTGGAAAATCCTGTATTGAACATGTATATTGTTGTCAATTTTAATAGAGAGTTGAAGGTCTGATACATTTTCTAGCAGTTTCCTGTGTGAACGTGTGATTGTTCAACCTACATTTCTATATGTTGTGCATTTTACATATTCACCTTGATATTTGAAATTATTTTCATTTGAAATTATTTCTTTGATTGATATTTTATTATATACAAGAGCATGTTTAAATTTTTTTAAATAACTATCTATTTAAAAAGTATTCAATATGTACTCACGCTTAAATTGTATTGAAATATGTGAATTAATGCCTAAAATTCATTAATCAATTATTCCTTTTTTGTTTGATTAAAAAAAATTCCTCCTAGATATATAGGATATATTAATTAGAAATAGTATTAGTTATAGAGATATACATATAATACATATAATAGATTTTAAACCTTTAGATTAAATACTTTCAATTCATCAACATTAAGCTGTATCTAAATATTTTTAGTTACAGTTGGGCCCTCACATTAGTTGAAATCACTACTCCAAACGAAAGTAGGTCTAACTATGACCTGGCATCCGGTGATTCTCCCTTGTTGTTGGTGGAGAAATTTTTTCAACTATAAACATGACTTTAGTAGGAGTTTCTAAATAAAGTATGGCCTCATGGGATGTGAGATATCTATTCTAAGGTAGATCTATAAACCAATATATCATCTAAGTACACTTTTAAAAATAAATATAGAAAGGGATATAATGCATTATTCATCAAAAACATAAAATTAACTAGCACATTACATAAACCAAAAGGAATTTTCCAAGCATTCATATAGAACTTATCTTGTGTTGAAGGTGGCACTACTACATATAAGACAAAATTTTGACGACAAAGTCCGATAGTATGGCCTGTACTATCGTAAGTTACAAGAAAAAAATGTCATTTTTTTTGTAAACTGCCCAAGTTCGTCGATATTCCAACTACCAATGGACATGGTGTTGGTGTTGTTTTTTCAATGCTATATCTATATGGTGTCTATCTTCTGACGTAAATAATATAAACATTTGCTTAACCATGTACGTTGATTCAAAGGTCGGGCTCATTCCTGTGTTCACACCAAGTAGGAGGTCGGGGTCAACCTCATGTGTCACCTCGTGACCTTGGGAAGAGGTATGGCTCAAAGAACGACACAAATCTGTTGAAGGAATCAAATGCTATAAATGCTGAATTCTGCCCTGGTGATGTCATCAATAGGGGAGGGGGAGATGAAATGGTGGAAATCAATGTTGGATGTCTCAGTAAGGACATCGCCCATTGACGTAAGTGTTGGTCCCAGATGCACAGCTAAATCAAATAAACACACAACAGAATATCAAGCACATATGACACAGTTTTTAACGTGGTTCACCCAACCAATCTGGGCTACGTCCACCAAACATAAGCATCAGGAATTTATTAATCAAAAACAAGAGATTACATCATGAATTCCTCATAAAACTCTCACCCTCTTAGCAAACCATTCGAATGGTTGCCTGTTATATAGCATAGAGAATCTAACAGCCTCATTAACTCACTCACATCAAATATAGGAGGCATTAACTCCCTCCCAACAACCTGGAGCTAATCTAGGAACTGAATTTCTATTGTTGTGATTAGCTGAGATTTTTCCTATTTTGCTCCAAACAGAAAATCTCAACAATCTCCACCTTGACAACAATTAGCCTGATGCCTTGTTATTATTATTTTATCTTTTCTGCAAGCCAAGAGAAGCCAAACACCAGTGTAGCTTCTCCAACAAAACTGGTTTCGTGAACATGTCTGCACAGTTCTCCTTTGTATGCACCTTTTCAAGAGAGACTCCCCTTTCAGTGATAAACTGTCTTACAAAATGGTACTTAATTGGAATATGCTTTGATTTACTATGATAGGCCGGATTCTTAGCTAAATGTATTGCACTTTGACTATCACAAAGTAACCTGATGTTGTCCTGTAACCTACCAAACTCACCAAGCAAACCTTTCAACCAAACCGCCTCTTTGCAAGCATGAGAAGCAGCAATGTATTCTGCTTCAGTAGTAGATAAAGCAACAATGTTCTGTAGCTTTGACATCCAGCTAATAGCTCCACCTGCAAGAGTAAAGACGTACCCTGAAGTTGATCTCCTCTTATCCAAATCACCTGCAAAATCGGAATCCACATATCCGCAAACATATTCACTACTCTTATTGTAAGAAATACAATAACTACTTGTGCCTCTCAAATACCGAAGCACCCATTTCACTGCTGACCAGTGTTCTTTACCCGGATTTGCCATGTACCTGCTGAAAACCCCAACTGCATGTGAAAAATCTGGTCGAGCACAAAACATCGCATACATTAAACACCCTACTACATTGGCATATGGAATTCGAGACATATAACCCTTTTCTTCATCTGTACTAGGACATAAACTCGAAGAAAGCTTAAAATGGGAAGCTAAAGGGACTGAAACAGGCTTCACATTATCCATACCAAACCTCAAAAGTATTTTCTTAATATACTTTTGTTGTGATAGCCATAGCTTACCATTGCTCCTGTCTCTGAAAATCTCCATGCCCAAAATTTGCTGCTCCTAGATCTTTCATATCAAATGTCCTTGCCATCTGAGCCTTCAACCTGTTGATTTCTTCTATGCTTTTGCTTGCTAAAAGCATATCGTCAAAATACAATACCAAGATAATGAATATGCCATTATTCAACTGTTTAAAATAAACACAATGATCATATTCACTTCTAACATATTTCTGACTCAACATGAAAGAATCAAACTTCTTATACCACTGCCGAGGCGATTGCTTCAGGCCATATAATGACTTCTTGAGCCTGTAGACAAATTTCTCATTGCGATGCTGAGCAAACCCTTCCGGTTGTTCCATATATATTTCCTCATCTAAATCACCATGTAGAAATGCAGTCTTAACATCTAACTGCTGCAACTCTAAATCAAACAAAGCCACTAATGCTAACACAATTCTAATTGAAACGATTTTAACTACTGGCAAAAAAATCTCATGAAAGTCAATACCGGCTTTCTGAGAAAACCCTTTTGTAACCAGTCGCGCTTTGTACCTGTCTTCAGTATCATTCACACCTCGTTTCAGCTTGAAGACCCATTTACACCCCACAGTTTTCCTGCCTTTCGGAAGCTCCACCAGATCCCATGTGCCGTTCTTATTTAAGGCCATCATTTTGTCCTTCATGGCTGCTTTCCACTTGTCACATTTCGAACCTTCTATTGCTTCCTGATAGCACAGAGGTTCATTGTCATTAGCAGTAAATGCAACAGAAGTGACATAATCATCATACCTTCTCGGTGGCCGTTTAATTCTTGTCGACCTCCTTAAGGATGTTTCTGGCGCTTCCACGATTGGCTGACTACCCACTGTAGGAACTTCTTACCGCTCAGTATCTGAGACCTGTTCATGATCTAAACCTGAACCCTGTTCATGTTCTGATTTTGAAACCCGTTCATGACTAGTATCTGAACTATGGTCATCATGACTATCGTTAGAAATGCTATCAAACTGAATGTGCTGTAAGTCAGATACATCATCCTGTTTCAATCGACTATCTACATCTAACTGTACAAGAGAGGATTCATTAAAATTTACATCTCTGTTGATGATGATTTTGCGGGTAGTAGGATCCCACAATCTATATCCCTTTGTTCCAACACCATACCCAACAAAGATATACCTTTTAGACTTTCGATCTAACTTAGTTCGCTGATGTTTAGGCACTAGAGCATATGCATCACAACCAAACACTCTGAGTTTAGAATAGTCACAAGGGTGTCCTTTCCATAACTCTTGCGGAATCTTGCAGTCTATCGCCGTCGATGGAGATCGGTTTATCACATAACAAGCTGTTGCCGCCGCTTCCGTCCACAACTCCTTTTGCAACCCGACGTTAGTCAACATACTCCTTGCTCTCTCGAGAAGAGTCCTGTTCATGCATTCAACAACTCCATTTTGCTGAGGAGTATAAACCGTGGTCTTATGTCTCTCGATCCCTACATCCTTGCAATAGCTGTCAAACTCCTTGGAAGTAAACTCACCACCATTGTCAGTTCTTAAACACTTTATTGTTCTACTAGTGTTGTTTTCTACCAATGCTCTAAACTGCTTGAAAACTGAAAAAACATCAGACTTTCTTTTCAACATGTAGACCTAGACCTTCCTAGAAAAGTCATCAATGAATGATACAAAATAAGACGAACCACGATATGAGGTTGTAGGGGCTGGTCCCCAAGCATCTGAATGGATATAATCAAGTATGCCTTTACTAGTATGTTTGCCTGTTTTAAACTTTTGTTTACTTTGTTTTCCAAACAGACAATGCTTACAGAAATCTAATTTTCCAGACTTTAGATTTGGAAGTAACTTGCGATCAGCCAAAATTTTCAACCCTCTCTCACTCATATGCCCCAATCTTTGATGCCATAAGTGAATGGAGTTACTGTCATGTTCAGACACATTAGACACAAAATTTGACCCTATACCTCCATCTAACTGAAATATATTTCCTACTTTCTTAGTTTTCATAACTAGTAAAATGCCTCTGTAAATTTTCATTACTCCACCTTGAATTACAGTTTTATACCCATTTGAATCAAG
>APFE031346903.1:310326-335623 GCA_000404065.3 Pinus taeda
TTCAGTCCACAACTCCTTTTGCAACCCGGCGTTACTCAGCATACTCCTTGCTCTCTCTAAAAGAGTCTTGTTCATGCGTTCAGCAACTCCATTTTGCTGAGGAGTATAAACCGTGGTCTTATGTCTCTCGATCCCTGCATCCTTGCAATAGCTGTCAAATTCCTTGGAAGTAAACTCACCACCATTGTCAGTTCGTAAAAATTTTATTGTTCTACCAGTGCTGTTTTCTACCAATGCTCTAAACTGCTTGAAAACTGAAAACACATCAGACTTTCTTTTCAACATGTAGACCCAAACCTTCCTAGGAAAGTCATCAATGAATGATACAAAATAAGACGAACCACCATATGAGGTTGTAGGGGCTGGTCCCCAAACATCTGAATGGATATAATCAAGTATGCCTTTACTAGTATGTTTGCCTGTTTTAAACATTTGTTTACTTTGTTTTCCAAACAGACAATGCTTACAGAAATCTAATTTTCCAGACTTCAGGTTTGGAAGTAACTTGCGATCAGCCAAAATTTTCAACCCTCTCTCACTCATATGCCCCAATCTTTGATGCCATAAGTGAAATGGAACTACTTTCATGTTACACAGTAGACACAAAGCTGGAACCCTGTACTCCTTCTAACTGAAATAGTTTCCTATTCTGCTTTCATAACTAGTAAAAAATGCCGTCTGGTAATTTCATACTCACCTTGAATTACAGTTTATACCCATTTGAATCAAGTTGCTCCAATGAAATCAAGTTTTTCCTTAAATCTGGTACATGCCTCACATCAGTTAATATTCTAGTTGTTCCATCAAACATTTGTAGTAGTATGCTCCCAATCCCAACAATATTACATGTTACATCATTACCCATGTACACAACTCCATCATTAATTGATTTATATTCCTTAAACCATTCTTTATGGATACACATGTGGTTAGATGCACTAGAATCTAACAACCAATGTTGACCATGATTTGACACATTAACTGATAATACTTCATCACTCATACCTGAGCCAGATGTCGAACCTGTATCTGTCGTATTTGCCTCCTTCTTCTCTATCGAAGACTTTGCTTTTGAAGTTTGCTGCTGTCGCTTCTAGCAGTCCTTCTTTAAATGCCCTGATTTGCCACAAAACCAACAATTTAGCTTACTCTTCTTCCCTTTCAACTTTGAACGTGAGTCGCTCGGTTTCCTGGGGCGTCTTTCTTTCAAATGACCTCTAACCATCATAGCTTCTGATGTAGAGGTTTTGGAATGCGACTTCCTCCTTGTTTCTTCTGATAATAAGGATTGCAACTACATCATCAAACTCAATAGTTTCTGATGAACTAAGACTTATAGAAGTAACAAAATGATCCCATGATTCGGGCAACGAGCACAATAAAGTAATAGCTTTATCCTTGGATGGAATTTTTACTTCTATACTTTGTAATTGCACAAAAAGAGTATTAAAAGAATTTAAATGATTAGCAATCGATGTACCTTCCTTCATTCGCAAACCGTACAACTGTCGCTTCAAGAGAATCCTATTGGTTAAGGATTTGGTCATGTACAGTTTCTCCAGTTTCGTCCACAAACCAGCAGCTGTTGTCTCCGACACAATATTAAACAGGACATCATCAGCTAGACACAGTCGAATAGCACTAATCGCTCTTTCATCCATCTCGGCCCACTCACTATTTGTGATGTTGTAAGGCTGTTTGGACTTGCCCAACAACGCCTTTGCCACGCCATGTTGGACAAGCAAATCATGCATCTTCACCTTCCAGATATCAAAATTATTCTTGCCATTGAATTTCTCAATTTCAAATCGGGCACTTTGAGTTTTCGTCATTTGTATCAAAAAACACAATAATCTCCAAAACCAATACTTTAAATACCAACAATTTAAAAAAAAGCTGCCTATGCCTTTCTGCCTTTGCCTTTAAAACAAAAAATTGCCCTGTGCACTTATATTAAAAAAAAAACTTTCTGCCATATGCACTTCTCAAAAAAATGATATACGTCCTTTTAAAAAAAACTCAATATCCCAGCACAATACAACTGGCGCTGCATTAAAAAAAAAAAGTTGACTGCGCACTCTTAATATTTATAACGTTTAAAGATGCCTCCGATACGATCTTGCAGGATCGTGACAGGTTGTTTGTGTCCTAGATTGTAATGTTTTCGATTTACAACTCCACACAATTATTCCGTTTGATCTGCTTCAACTGCAGTTAGGCAGATAAGGTGGGTTTCCAGGCCCGATCACAACTAACCCACATACAGCTGAAGATGAAGGAGTAGGAGTCGAGGCATTCTACGGAGGTAAATTTGAGCAGAAGGCTTCGAGTATTGCGTAACTGTTGATTAAGTTTAGACAATATGAAAGAAAAATTATCGAAGTCAACGAAGTCTCATCAATAGCATAATGGAGAGGTTCCTCCCTTTTCCTTTAACAAACTACTGGATCCAGAGGCTTTGCAACTAAGCATGGGCCAACACAATTAATGCTACTGAACAGATTAATGCCTCAATGTTTAAGATAACTAAGACCACCGACCATACTCAACGAGTCCTTTCCCAAAAAACTGTTATGCACCTGAACGCTGGCTATAAACCCATGCAGTTCAAATATGCACCAACAATATTTAAAAAACAGGCTCCACGCATTAATTAAAATACCATTAAGGCTCCACGCAACAATACATCATTGCAATGCTGAACAAGTTAAACAAGAAACAACGCTTCACGCACGCTCCAAAACTGCTTCACGCAAGGCTCCACCAGCACGCAGGTCTGGTCTCTTCCGCGTAGCAGTGATATTCACCCTCGTACAGCGCAGCACAGGTCTGGTCTCTTCCGCGCATTCACACGCAGGCTCAACCATGATCACGTCGTAGCGCTCCACCTCCAGCAGGCAGACACAGCTCCCTCAGTGCTCCAGCACAGCCAGCGCTCCACCTTGAGCTCTGATACCAATTGTTGGTCCCAGATGCACAGATAAATCAAATAAACACACAGCAGAATATCAAGCACATATGACACAATTTTTAACGTGGTTCACCCAACCAATCTGGGCTACGTCCACCATACATAGGCATCAGGAATTTATTAATCAAAAACAGGAGATTACATCATGAATTCCTCACAAAACTCTCACCCTCTTAGCAAACCATCTGAATGGTTGCCTGTTATATAGCATAGAGAATCTAACAGCCTCATTAACTCACTCACATCAAATATAGGAGGCATTAACTCCCTCCCAACAACCTGGAGCTAATCTAGGAACTGAATTTCTATTGTTGTCATCAGCTGAGATTTTTCCTATTTTGCTCCAAACAGAAAATCTCAACAGTAAGTAGAGGGGAGTCGAAGCCTCACATGCCATTGGATCGAATGAGAAACGAAAAGCCATCAGATGAGTATCTATGGAACCCTAAAGTGGAACATGGGATTTTTTTTTTTTTTTTTTTAATTGGCATCAGTGTGTTATTTCGATGCCTAAATTTGTTGAAAAAATGATATGGCATCTTTCTTCTGATGCAAACAATGTGAACATTTGTTTGAATAGTCATCTTCAAATTTGGAAAGTTAATGATTGTCAACCATCTGACGATAGAAAAATATAAATATCCTGCATGTAAGACATGTTTCAACATATTTACTATACAATAATTCTGAAAGGTTATATGGCCTTTTTTTGCGAGCGAAAAATAGATTTTGTTTTATATATTAATGACATATGGAAAACATATTTTGTTATATATAGATCGTTAGATGAAATGGGGAAATCAACGGTGGACGTATAGGTGGGGAAATTCCCGTATGACATCAACATAGGGGAGTCGAGGCCCCGCATGCCATCAGATTGATTAAGCGACGATGAGTCGCTATATGAGTATCCCCGAAACCTTGTAGTGGAACATGGGATTCATTTTTTTTTTTTAAATTGGCATTGATGTCGCTATTCCAATGACACATGATGTCACCAATATGATTTTTTTTTTTTTTATAACAATCAATATGGCATTTGTCTTCTAATGCAAGCAATGTGAACGTTTATTTGAATAGCCATCTTTGACTTTGACTAGTTAAATTCCGTTAGAAGTACAACCACTGTAAAATATAAATATCCCGCATGTAAGAGATGTTGCGACATTTTTCTATAGATAATAATTCTGAAAGGTTATAAGGTATTTTTTGCAAGCGAAAAAAATTATTATATTTTACATATTAATGGAATAGGGAAAAAATATTTTGTTTTATATATATCAATTTCATTACAAAAATATAATATTACATCTAGTTACACGACCACTTAGCTTTATAACATAAACATGACATAATATTTTTTTTGGTTGGGAAGAATGTCAACCAACATTAGATGATGAACGTCTAATTGGCCAGGGGCCAATGATGAGAAATGTTATTTACCTTGCACTCTTTGCGGGTGTGCATGTCCGTGAAGAATTTCATAAGCTACAACTGATAAACATTGTAGGAAGAATCGACACATTGAAGGGGGGAATGAATATCATCATGTGGTAAGCTATTTAAGAATCATTAGATATATTTTCTTTATATTTAATCATATTTATAATTTTTTGTATTGTTATAATATTTGTTCTGCAGACTAATTTCATGTGATCATTTGTAATTATTATAAAGTCAAGGTGGACCCTAGGTACTATCATACAAATGCGCCATGTAGTAGTACTAGGATGATGTTCTACAATTTGAGTAACATAGAGTGAATATTAAAGATCAAGATAATGATCATACAAAAGAAGATTACAATAATAACTTAGTTCAATATGATGGGACAAATCAATTGATCCAAGACTTGTATGAAAGTGAGAACGATGATGATATTTATGATGCACCTGTGCTATAGAAGGCAGGGACACCACGTTATGAAGTTTCAAGAGAAAATATTCTCTCTGCTACATTATTGTTGGTGACCTTAAACGTTTTGAATGGTTTGTGAAACACTTGTATGAAAAAAATCCTAAGGTATAATGTAATATGTTTCATCACATGAAAGGTTGACTTTTTTTCCTTTTTTTTTAGTGTTAATTAATGTGTAAAATAATAATCCAATATTTATGATTAGTATTCTTTACACTAACTAGTGATTTTTTTATGTTGTAATATATTTTTAGATGATTTTTTTAACCACCATCAAATAATTTACCTCACACATAACAAGATTTATATTCCAGTATGAAAGAAATTGGAATGGAGTATTAATCTATAGATGCATGTCCTAATTATCATATTATATATTATGGACAACATACATCAAAAATGAATTGCCTGCAATGTCAGAGTAGTAGATATCGAAGCAATCAACTAACAAAAAGAGTGCCTCAAAAGGTTCTTCGTCATATTCCCATAATTTCATGCTTGCAGCGATTGTTCAAGTGTGAAAGCGTAGAAAAAATTATGGATTACCATGCACAGAAAAGAAGTGAAGATGGTTTTTTCGAATTCTTGTGGATGGTTATGAATTTAGGGACATTGAGTAAAAATGGTCATATTTTAAAGATGAACCTTGTAATGTTAGGCTTTCATTGGTAGCTGACAATGTTAATCCATTTGGAGAGTAGAGGTTTGTTACTCAATGTGGCCAATTTTTGTTATCAATAATAACATTCTTCCTTGGATGTCAATAAAGAGGGAGCACATTATGATGAAAATGATTGTTCCACGTATTTGTTTACATTAATTTTTTGAATATTGTAACATTTTCATCTCTTGTTTGTTGCATAATATGTTATATTTATTTATTTACTTGTATGCACATATCATAGATGTAGTAATTGCGTGTAATTTCAAACAATTAGGTAAATACTAAGTTAAAGATATGAATGTATATATCGAGCCTCTTATCGATGAGTTAATGAATTTATGGGCCAACATCACTATGTATGACATCTATAAACCAATATGGTAGAGGCAATTTCAATACCACGAAATACATGTATGGACAATTCATGATGCCCCAGGACTAACATAATTTTGTGGTGTGTAACATTCCATTGCACTTTATTAGTATATAATTATTTCAATTCAATCATATCATGCATGTATTTTAAATAATCCCTTCATTTATAATTGACATTAATCAATATCATGTAGGCCTTCAAACAAAGGGTAAAGTTTCATGTCCAGTTTGTGGTCCTAAGATGAAATCTCGTCGTTCAACAAGTTTAGGAAAGGAGGTGTTTGATGAGTATAGGCACTTCCTCTCTAAGAGACATAGGTATCGTGCTACTGAAAAGCATATTTTCAATGGGAAAGAAGAGATTGGATTAAAACCACAAATAATGACACCTCACTTATGGAAGTTGGAATATAACAAAAATCATCGTGAATGACATGATGGGATTCCACAAGGAATGAAAACTTATCCTGCTCAATTCATGAGGTTTCCCTACTATGAGCACCTAAGAATAACCCATTTGTTTAATACAATGCATATCGAGAAGAATGTGACAAAAAATTTATGGTGGGTCATAGATGGTAGGAGGGATACAAAAAAAATCCTCAAAATTTGTAATGACATTTTGGAGGCCAATCATGTATTGAAAAGTGGGATACGATCAAATAACAATGGAGACCAAAACAACCTTCCATGGTTATTAATAGAGAAGCAAAGCGATGATATAAAAGAGATCGTACGAAGAATTAAATTTTCCATAGGATTTTCTTCAAACATAAATAATATATTAACAAAGAAAGGTGAATTTGGTGGGATAAAAACACATGATTGACATACCTTCATTAAGGTAATTATTTTGGTATATGTATTTCTATATTGGTATATATACATCTTTATGGATTTTTTTTTTCTACATTTGATTAAACAAATAACGATTCATTTTTATTGCTAATATGTTATATCTCTATCTCTCCCAGATGACTTCGACAAAATTGTTAGACAAGCTATATATGATCTTGGAAAATACACGAGGTAAGTAGTGATTTATATGCTGAGTGTTTTTTCAATTAGTTGTTCAATTTTATAATGACATGTATTTTACTTGTAATTTAATATATTATGTTTTGTTGAAACATGTTATTTTCTTGCATCATTTGTAGATGGTTGTCATTGAAAGAAACACATAAAGATGATATAAAGCATTAGAAGAGATAAGTTCCTTGGCTAATGTGTGAAATGAAAAAGTATCTACCTCCTACATTTTTCAATGCAAAAGGACACTACCTCATACACCAAGTTGAGGAGATTGAATTATGTGGACATGTACACATAAGGTCAATGTGGATGGTGGAGAGGCACTTGAAATCATTGAAGGCTTTGGTTAGACAAAGAGCATGTCATGAGGGTTCTATGGTGGAGGGATATATGGCATATCAATCCATAGTGTATATTAGTGAGTATATTCCTATATTAGCAGCAAATATGCATGTGGATCACATTTGGGATGTGAACTCCATAATTTTTTTTGAAGGGGATCATATGTTGGAGAAAGGTAGAATGACGAAAGCAAGAGCTAATTAAATATTTAATGTGGGATTTATAATACACACACACAAAAGTTTTCATTTTTGTGTATATCATACTTATTCATTTTTTATTCTTTCATCAATTATTAATATTGACCATGTTAGCTAATATTTATTGGTGAATTATGATTTTCTAATACAGTTTCTTGAGAGTGGGATGCACTACTACATATATACATTGCCAACAATCTTGATTGGATGAAACCATGGATTGAAAGTTGTGAACAATTTTATAGTACATTATCGTGGGAAGGCGTGTTTACATTGGTTATAGAAGCTCATTGTGCCTGAGATGCCAATATTACACAAATGGAAATTGATTTACCAATTAATGGTTTCAAATATAAATAGGAAAGCAAGATACATTTTCACCCTACAATATTTTTTTAAGTTTTATATATTATTAATGTACTATTGATGCAGGTGTGTTCTTTTCAGATACTTTCAAGTTATATGAATATGTTTATTAATTGACAATTCCTTTTTCATGTGTTTGGCATATTATAGTTCAAACACCATAATGCTATGTGGTACAAAGGCTGTAAATTTCACATCAAAAAGTTGGGTGAAAAGAAGAAAACTTCTAATTGTGGGATAACTACAGCCTTGATTGTGACTTTGATTCCTTGAAATTGGTTCTATTCGATGTGAATTTGGATAGGATACGAATCAATGAAAATGATCTTGATAGAAATATTATTAAAGATGATAATGTATTTATCATGGTTAATACAAGGTCATTTGAGCAAGGATTGGATTGCTATGTTCTTCCAAGATAATGTGAACATGTCTTTTACTCAGAGGTTCTAGGTAGAGCGGGTTGGTCATATGTTGTTAGATATGATCCAAGAGGAAGATAGTAAAGTATAATGTAGTAGAAGAATATGGTAATGTTGAAGAGGATGATGATGTAGAGGAGCAGTTAGTTGATCATGTCTCAGGTCACGAAGATGTCGAAGAAGTTCAAGGAGATGTTCGAGACAATGTTCTTGATGAAGATGGTATCGATGATGTACTGTAGATGAAGAAGTTGAACCAAATGATGAAATTGATGATGATGATGAAATGGATAATCGTTTCAGCGTCATTTTTGAAGTGGATGACATAAATGTTGAGTTGGATGAAGAAGAATATTAATGATATCGAAATGTTGAAATGTATGGGGTATACATTTATATGTTTTTAGTTGATTTGTTCTCATTCAACTTAAGTTTTTGTTTTCTTAGTAATTTCTATACATGCTTGATTCTTACTATATTGCTTTAAAATAGTTTATAGTAGATAAATAGGGTATTGGGAATATTGAAAGTGATGTGAGGGGGAGGCGTGGGGCATATGAGCTTCCACCTTCACATGGTTGGCCTTGTTCAAAAGAGAATATTATATTATTCTTGAAACAAGAGAAGCTAATTATTTGCATTGATCTCAAGATTGTTGTCATGGCCAATACATGACATACTTTATTATATATATCTTACGCTTTTGTTTCTAATATCAAAGTATATGAGTCCCCATGAATGCAAAAATGATGGATAGGAACCAATTATTTGCAACTTACCTATCTCAAGCTTATTGTTAGAAATTGTTGGCCTATCTTGAACAAGGACCAATCCATTACTTAACATTTACTAATAAATAATGGCCAAAATGATGCTCTAATTAATGAACCCACACATAGTGACTTGTGAAGGGGCCAAATTATATTTATTTATGATATTTATTTAATTATTTATTTATTATTTTTTATTTTTTTTTTTTTTTTTATGTTTTTTTTTTTTTTTTTTTTTTTTTTTTTTTTTTTTTTTTTTTTTTTTTTTTTTTTTTGTTTTTTTTGCCGTACAAACTGAATTTGACATGTCGTAGACCCTTTTAATGGTTAATTAGTGTTAAGTATAGCTCACCGTGAAAATTTTTAATGTCCAATGGAAAGTAAAATTCATGTCAGAGGATGTAAATTTTTTTCCATACTGTATAAAATTCTAATGAAAAGTAAAAAATAAAGGAGAAAAAGAAAAGAAAAAAAAGGAAAAAGAGAAAGGAAGAATGTGAAATATGAACTAAAAACCTTGGAGAACTTTATTTTATTATGGACTAATTAATGATAGGTTCAGAAGTATGAATGCACCAAAATATAAAAGAAAAAAAGGGGTCACCACTCACTTTGATCACTTTAAAACAACGACACACACCAAAGTATAAAAGTAAAAAATGGGTCACAACGATCACTAACTTAAAATCAACCACACACGCGAAAGTATAAAATAAAAAAAGGGGTGCGAACACATCTCCAAGGAAAATATTCTTGCAAAGCTAAAGTATATTCCAACTTGGAACATCGTCCATATTCAAAGTTGTCAAAATAATTTTCCAGACCATTGAATAAGTTGGATCCCTAACAATGGTGGATTATTCAGGCCACAACAAAGTTGGCATATACCTATTGGTTCGGGCCCTAAATAGGTTGAATCCCTGAAATGGAAAGAATCTAAATTTTTCCTTGTTTGTTCTAATCTTGGACCATGTATACCAGCTTTGCTTGAGCAAAGAGCAAAGAAAGAAAGCAAGATGACTAAGGAGGTTGTTAGTGTCTCGATGTCTGCATCGCAAAAATGGTATTTCCATTCCTATTTTTTTTCTCTATATTTGTTGGTGTATTGAGGGTTTGATACCAAAAAATAGTGGTTCCATGCATATTTTACATAGGATTTGAGTGCAAGACTACTCACTATCGGTGTATCTTAGCTACACTGCCACATAGGGCATGCTTTAACTGTTTTAAGTGACTTTTCAAAAAGATGATATGTTCTAAATATTAATACATGTGATTCTTTGTGGATGCATCATAATGTATATCATTGAATCATTGAATACTTCCCTACGCACACAATGATTGTTCAAATTTTGATGTTTCTCTCTCACTACTGAGCTGGTAGAGCACTGGTTACCACTCGCATAAGCCTGAGTTTACTTTCATAATAGATTTGTAGGCTAGTGATGATGCACATTTGGGCACCTATTCATTTTCCAAGGTAAACATAAACCACCTACTTTGAGTGAGGGATTATACTGCATCATGATTCATCAAACAAAATTATATGTGGAAGGCCATATCCATGTACAAAGAGATGGGTCTAGATGATGTTCTTCCATATGGTATGCATAAAGACAATCCTAAAGGTGATATTCAATGTTACTTTAAGAAAGTGTTGATGGCCTGTTTTGACTACTTCAACATTGGGGGAAAACACTCGGTCAAGACCTTAGAATAGATCCTTTTCTGTTTGGGATGATGGCTCTGAATCAAATTATTAGACCAATTTCCCTTTACATAAAGTTATATGAAATAAATTGAATATAAGTATAATTTTCTAATATAACTAAAACTGAAATGAAGATTAATAAACTATTATCTTACTCGGGTATGCTGTTGGTATATGTGATTATAGACATTTCATAACTGACATGACAATATAGATCATCCTGCAACTATGAAGTTAATGCAGATAAAGATAAATAATTTAATTAAATAGTTAATCAAATTAGTTTATTAATTCATCACATATATTGAGATCTCACTGTTCATATATATAATTATGATTTCAATCAAACATATCAATAGTGATAATGAACAATTGCTTCAACACATATATTATGAACGAAAATCAGAACTCCATTCTACTCTAAGTAAATGAATAGAAAAATGATAGTATTAATTGATATATCATTGCTTTTCTCACGATAGAAATGGTTATGGTTCAACTATATATTAAGAAAAACCTAAGTTACAATAGTGTAGCTTAAGGTTTCTTTTCAAAAATTCAGAACCTCTTCTCATGTCTGTTAGGGGGGATTTATAGTTTCATGAAAAAATAAAAATATAGAAAAGAACAACAACCTCAGGTGGTTTCAATAAAAGTAACCAAAATGAACCAAAAGGGACATATTTAAAATCTGTTACAACAAATTATATAAGCTTGGGAGGAACACTATCCTTCGATTCGTTGTTGTAGCTCATAGATATGAATCATATTCTTCAACTCGGGTGGAGGTTGGGTCGTATTCATATTTTTCTAGTGAAGATTACGTCACTCAATTTTGGCAACATCTATGTGGTGGTATTTGATAAACATCGGAGCATAAGCCATTGACTGTGTGGTTTGAGCAAAAAATTCGAATGACTCTCCAAGTTGGTTTTGGTTAGCTGATCGATGATCTTGGCTCACTCCTTGAAGGATTCTTGCCACATTTTAGTAAGTAGTTTGATATTGGGTAATGCTCCTTCAGGACAAATTGATATGAGATTAGCTTGAAATAAATTATAGCTGACCGCTTCAATAATATTATTTGAAATATCCCTTGCATGATAAATTGTTGCTTCTTCATACTTAAGACAAAATTCCAACTCTCTGAAGATAATCTCTTTATGGGATTCTTCAATATTGGGAAGATTGGCTAATCTTCCCTCTGCACTTTCCTGCGATGTCAAGAAATCAATAATTTTCTCCTCTATATCTTCAAAATAATTTTTCATATAAGATAGTTGGTCGACTACGGATCTAGTTGTCCTATAGTGGTCATGAATGATGGCTAACTTTCGACAAAAGATAATATGTTATTGGGCTAAAAGAGTGTTTAATTCTTTAGCCTCCTTCTTAAATTCAACCAATTCTAGATTGATGCTTAGATCTTCAATTCTTCTCTGTAGCTCTTGAATTTTTGAGTCTCGGGCCTTTCTATCAGCATCATATTGAACCATGAGAGAGTCAAACCTATTTTGAAGCTCTATGATCTGCCCCTGCCAATGTTCTGTGATGTTTTTCTTTTCAATCTCCATGCTTTGTTCTAACACATATATTCTTTCTTTTTTCACCTTAAGAAACTACTGCACCTCTGTAGCTTTTTCAATAGTAGCTGAAGTATAGGCACCTATAAATTTGGTAAGCCTACCAATTCCTCTTTATGACTTACTAAAGAGCCTTTCCACAATACCTCAAAAGATGCATTGCCAGGAATTAGAGCTTGGGACTGGTCAAGTTTTATTTTCTTTCTCTCCCTCTTAACCACAACTTTGTGTTGAGAGATGTAAAATATGTCCAGTGGAGGAATCTCTTTTATTCTCAAAACAACCTCGGAATATGGGAAATCCGGTATGATTTCTACATCTTTATCCTCTAAAGACTTCTCAGGAACCTTTGTTGTTATCAAATTCTGTTCAAATCTCTTGGAAGCGTCTTGAATCTTTAATTGTAGAGGAGTTTTATCAACCTTTGATTCATCAGCCTTCTAATTAAGAGCTTGATTGTATTGTTCCCAAATTTCTTCTAGCCTAGCATTAGGAAAAAAACACTCTACTTGAGAAGAAGAAGATGCAATTGTTTCTCTTGATTGAGAAGTGCCAATAGATTGTGTAGAACCAACTATTACAACATCATCAGGAATAGTCCTCTCCTCAAGAATCTGTAATGAATCCATTGGAATATTTTCCGGCCTAGAGACCTTGTACTAAGTGAACTAAATCATTTCCTCTAGAGTTAATTTTTTCTCTAATTTGTGTATAAGCATTGAATAAGAAGAATATCCCTCAAACAAATCATCAAACTTGTCAGGTTCATGGGAAAATTGTGTGATACTGGATGCAGGTGTAATCTTTTTGACAATTTGATGTGGATCACATTGTCTGTTAGGGATAGTAGAAAAACGAGATCCTGAATGACATTTATTTCAATCACTACATGCTTGTAGTTATCTAATGCATATATAGCAAACTGGACTAGAAAGATAGGCACATATTTTTATTGGATTCCTTCAAAACTTTAGAAATACCATTTCCCATAGTTTGATAGGTTATCTCTCTAGCAAGAAGTTTTTCAGGAATGAACGAAACTAAGACATGAGGACTGACTATACTCCCATAAAATATGATATAGGTGAATGAATCTTCACCAAACCAATTTCCTACTTGGAGCAGGCCAGTTTCAGCTTCTGGGGACATCCGGGGAGCCCTTTTATCAAAGATAATTTGATATATTAGTAACATGAACCCATGAATTTTTTTATAGAAATGTGGTAGATATTTGGAATCCCAAAGAATATCATGGTAGATATGAATAAGGTTTGGGTCTTCAGGAGTCCACTTCCAACCCATAGATGAAAATTCCATGGTAACAAATAGGGCATCCATGATATAAGCACTCATGTAGAAAGGCAGCATTATATTCTCAGAAGCCTTTAGTTTACTTCTAAAGGACAAGATATGGGAAACTAAGTTATCTGATATTATAGTAGCCCAATAAAAAATATAATCCTTTGAAGCCCCATCAATAAGTGATACCCATTGGTCAATAAATTTATGTGTATTAGGTTGTGCATAAAGCCTACACATCATAACAACTATATGAGAATAGGGACCAAAAAAAAAATCCACAACATACTTATTGCTTTCCTACTGCTTGTGCTTGTTTAGATCCCTTATCCATCCTTTAATCAGATCCGATGCATGTTCATGTTCTTTCATAAATGCCTCAATGTATTTCTTTTTGTATTTACATCGTGCCTTAGGCAGCTGGTACATCCTCCTCAAGTATTCTCTGAAAAAAAATCCAATCACTGTTTGCTTACTTGTAGAAATTCTCCTATTATAAATGCTCAAATTATATACGACCCACCGAACCATATCAGTAAAGGGGATAATTTTAGGTATGGCTGCAATCCTGTGCAAGAAGGAATTCACCACATTGTTGGTTGTGTTTGAGACTGGAGTAGAATCGACAATAGTTGTTGTGCTTTGAGTAACCCCGGGTCCTTCATCTTCAAAGAATTTATATATTGATTCCCATGATCATTGTACAAAGTATTTAGAACAAACTGTATCAGAGAACAACCCTGGCATATCATCCTTTTCTTCAATGCTTTCAATTGGAGGAGTGGTAGATTACTGCTTCACTACGGTTTTCTTCTTCCCTTTCCCTGCTTTCAAAATTTCTTCAATTTTATGATAATCAAAGCTAGCATGAAGTAGAAAACACAAGGATGAGAAAAACAATTACTCATAGAGGAATTAGTGCAAATGATGAAACTTTACAACAACAATCTTTTCTTTAAATCAAATCTTCATAAAATCGAAGTGAAATGAATGCAAGCATTTATAATTTTGAAAACAATAACTCTCCACTCTCAAACATTAAGTGCACGAGCGTGGAATCACATGGGATTTCCAAATCAGCATATAGGAGGTTTAATATCAAAGAAACATATCAGAGGACTGAATTAGAAAGTTACAATAATCCAAACTTCCAATGTATAAGGATTCCAATAAAATAACAGTCATGATAGATATCAGGCAAAATGTTTTGATGAAAAGAGGCACGAAGCATTTCAGGGAAGTTATATTAGAGGTGGCATATCAGAGGAATCATATTGGGGGTTTTAGGAAAAGGCTTCCAATAAAAGATTCATGATAAAGAGCTATAATGGAAATATCAGAAGTATCGAAAGTGAGAGATATTGAAAGTGAAAGATATCGGAAGTGTGGGATATCAAAGGTGTCACATGATAAAATTTATGATAATGAATGTGCTGATATAATGAATGATAGTTGTGGGGAAAACAAATAATTATTATATTCATTTATATAAATGCGTACAAGACTTATAATAAACCTGGGTAAAATCCCTTTAATGTGATTTTATTAATAAAGCCAGTATGTGATTTTATTAATAACTCCAATGAAAGTCTTCCGATATGACTTTGAATTTATGAGTGGGACTTATCGGGGTTTATGTTTATCATAATTTTTAGAAGGTGCAACTCTGATATATAGGTTTCGATAAAGGAAAGCCTTCAAGCCTATCAAATTTTATAACTAATTAAAATATGTCCCAACTTTCATTAAAATCGAACAATTTTATTAAAAGAAAAGAAGGGTCCCCATTATTTATGGATAACTAAGTATAAATAAATGGGGGGTTGTTGAATGCTACAAAAATTGGTGACGTACTCGGTGAAACAATTATCTCTGTAAAAATAAATGAAATTTTAATAACTAAAGAGAAAGACGTAGAAATATCAAAATGTTTGAAATTTAGCTTGATTGAGATTACTATGAATAAACCAGAACTCATTATTTTGTAAACTTCATAACTTGTTATTGATAAGAACATTTATTATCTTTGTTAGTCATTTTATCAGTCTTAAAGATAAAATAAAGAACTATGGAAGTTAGCATTTAAGATAGACTTATTTGCCACTAGTAGGGCCTGTTAACACCCAGGTTGTTCCCTTTGAATCCAAGGGAATATGGCCGAGGTAACCACTAACCAATCTTTGGATTACAGCTTCTAGCCCAACTGTAATCAGAGAGGGCTCTCTCTTTAAGGTTTGTCTCTGTTCTGTGGATATTTTAGGCTAGTTATGAAGTAAGGATTTTGGTTTATGTTTGGTTGGAAGGATGTCTTTCTGTACCTAAAGTGGAAATCTGCAGATAATGTTAATCCAATGGGCAATGGAGTCTGTGGCTACTGTTTTTTTTGAAATCTTGAGTTTGAGCAGCTGGAATTATAGGGCCATTTAAATACTTCATAAAACAAACTTGAAATTATGATGGTGAAATGTAAACAACTAGTGAAAAGCAATTAAGAATTTTCCACTAAGCTGGGGTGTGAGAAAGAGATATATTCCTTAGGAGCAAACTTGAATTCCTGAAACAATAATCACTGTGACAGATATAGTGTGAAAGGGTAGCAATTAAGAATTACACCTTTATTACTATAACTGAAGAAAACATTTAAAATAGCTTAGATTGAGTTCAGGGTAATCTGTGATTAAATCCTGGAACTATTATTTTTCCTTGCCATTTAACTGTAAAGCACAGAAGCATGAAAGAGATATGAAAAAGATAACAAAACACATAACAAAGAGTTGTAGGAAAAACTTATTGTGCCATGAAATACGCAGGATTCCTGTAACTTTAAGCTAAACACCACAATGCATCAAACAACACAGAGCTTTGGAAATTCCACCGCCTTTGTATTACTTCTCTAAGAATTTACAGTAAAAGAACTCTAGGAAAGATATTAACAACAACCAACCCCTGCAAACTCATGCGAGGGGGAATATATAGAAATGTTTCATACAAAATATCTCAGGCATTGAGTCATCTGAGAAATAAATATCTTCACCAACTCGTACAGGAAAAAGCAGGTAAGAAGTTATTGCAGCTTTCAATACAACATGAATGCTTTTTAATTCTGTCAGAAGATTTTTGACCTTTGGAGGTCACTGAGTCGGTTGAACGCTTTTTTATAACTGATGAATGACGTGTCTTTGCAGCTCTGTCCTCCTGTAGCTTTTCGGACTTGTCACCTGTGACTGTCAGTGCTGCTGTGGTGGCCGAATGGTTTCGCTGAGTTGGCTCAGCCTCTTTTCTCCATACATGCTGATATATCAAAATTTTCCTGTGCATGACAACTTACATATTTTAATGGAAAAAAATTGATTATGGCTCTGGTTTGACAGTAGTAATTGTATCAATCCATTCCAGACTTCCTGTGTGGGCAATTGATGTCTTAAAATTGCCTCCATAGTCTCATCCGCCTCTGTATATTTATAGAAATTCGGAGGCGCATCAAACAAGTGATTGATTTCATTCATGATAAAAAATAAGCTCTCTACCCTGTTGTAGAGAGTCTGTCCTGATGCTGGCCCTGATTCTGCTGAAGTACTGGGATTTTCTGCAATCTGATTTGTAGCAAAGGTGTTGACCCTCTTGGCATAAATTTCATGGGAAAGTAGTCTTCCTGAGCTGCCCATTAAGCTAGGAAGACCTCTGTTCTGCAATGCTATAAATTTGTCCATGAATTTATTAATGTCTGTCTGCATATCCTCGCTTCTTCTCTCTAATGTCTGTACCAGGGTTCTTAGTGTTAGGACCCTTTTGACCATCGAAATGGTCTTAGTCCTGTTGGCAATTCCCATTGTGGCCAGCTGAGAACTTGTTCTGTAATTAAGCACATTGATCATTCTGGTGGAAGCCTCAGTTATATTGCCTAGAGATGCCCTTGCTCTCTAGATTTCCCTATGTGCTTTTCCAATGAGCCCCATCTGCTCATGAATAGCCTCAATATATTCCTACTGGTTAGTGATGGATTGGCCAATATTGGCCCATAGGACTCTCTTGAGCTCAGCTGTTACTTTATCAAGTGTGAGATCTTTCTCTAGCTCATTTATCCTCCTTTTGAGAGTCTTTATCTCTCTTTCTTTCTCAGCTACGTTCTGCTTGGATTTATCATATCTTTCATTGAGCTTAGCCAAAGTTTCTTTGGCTTGATTCAGCTCTGTCATTTGGGCCTCCAAGACCTGAATTTCATTCCTGAGTTTTTGCATGTCAAGACTTTGAGCCTCTCTGTTGTTGGTGCTGAGGTAGAGGGTGCTGTTTGCTCTGTCTGCTGAATGGGAGGGGCAGTGGTTTGAGGAGCTTCTTCCAGATTGATCATTTCTGGAGGGGGCTGAGAAGTTTGGCCTGCCTCTTTCTGTTGCAATGCTGTCTGCAGTGCAGCCTCTGATTCTCCCAACTTTTCTTATGTTAGGATGAGCTGTTTATATAGTGACACCAGCATAGTTGCTGCATCCTTGTCATGCCTTAGCTGGGCAACTTCTTCAGTTTGGGGATGAAGAGTTGCTGGGATCTTGATCATCTTCCTTAATGCTGCCATATCTGCATCCCTTAGCTTCAACAGCTCCTGCATAGCTTTGAAATCCTTAGGATCATGCCCAAGCTCTATTATGATTTCCTCCAAAGCTTTGGTCCTATTGTCCTTTGCTTGAGAGGATGCTCTTTCCAACTCAAGTTGGGCAGTTGTATTACTTAGGCTATTTTCTAGTCTGTAATTCACCAATGTTTTATCTGCCAAGGAGGCATATACCATCTCACCCGTTTGCTTATGTAATTCTATCTGATCCATCGGGTGGATGTTCTTGGCAAGGACCTCAAGGTTGGTCCTGATGTAGTCTGCAGCTGACTGTGGCTGCTGCACGGCTGGCATGAAGTGGTTCATAATCATCTTGCCCTCCTGGACATCATAGGCCGACATAAGTCTTTGCTGGTTGGTGGGAGCCATTTTCAACAGATGATTATATAATTTTATCCTTATGGGCTCATTCCTCTTCTTAATGTCCATGAATTGCTGCTTGATGCTATGTTCACCTCCTCTTTGTTGGCTTGAGGAGCTAACTTCTCCTCCTGCTGTCCTCTCTTGCTCCTGCTGGAAGGAACTTGCAGAGGCCTCCATGCTAGGTGGGCCCATGCCCAAAGATTGCCCTATTGGAATTTCTTCCTCTGAAAGAGGATTCATTCTATGCCTCTTTTCCCCTTGAGTTTTTGATGTTGTGAGGGGAGTCTCTCTGTCCCATTTCCTACTTATGTCCTCCTTTTGAGGGGTTTGAAGGACTGAAGATTCAGCTCTTGCTTCTTGCCTAGGAGGCACAATTTGTGGTGGCTGCTACTCAGTGACCATTGGGGCCTCTGCTGTGTGCTCTTCTTGCACTGGCTATTCCTGTTCTGGCTGCTATACCTGTTGTTGTTGCTGTGCTCCCTGCTATTGTACCTGTTCCTGAAGTGGCTGCTCTAGCTCCATTTCTTTCTCCTTGCCTTTGCTAGAGGTTTGATCTGTAGCTTTGAATGCCTTCTGATGTGCTATGGAGGATGAGGCAGCTACTCCCACTTGAGTGCTTGTAAGAGAAAATACCTGTGCAGGAAGTTCTAAGTCAACCATCTTTAGGAGATTTCTTCGTGCTCTTTCATTTAACTCTTCTAGTGTGACAGGTCCCTCTAAGGTGCCTCTCATCCATTTTGGTTGATTTGCATATTTTTCTATGTGAGGCAACCTCACATGGTCATAACTGGACAACCTATACTTGACCCTTCTTAAGGTTATGAAGTGATTGGGGTCACAAGGTTTCCAGAGGAAACTGGTCTTTAGCCAAGGCCTTCTCGCATTCTGTCTGCCTCTTGCCAGCCTTCCTCCCTTTTGTTAAAGACAAAGTGGCCCAATTGGTTTTTTACCTTCAGCTGTGCTTTCTTGCCTTTGCCTGAAAAATTCTTCACATCAGCATTCCCAAACTGCCTGAAGTATTCAAGGGCAAACAATCTCATAGGCACATATTTGGGCAATCTGTATGGGGGTAACTCACAACCGTATATTCTAATAACGGTGTGATTTTGGTAAAAATACCAATCCCCAATGCTGTATACCTTAGACAACTGAAGGAGCCTCTGCATCTCATCGGTTAGTCTTGGAGGAGGTGAGATCAGGAACAGAGACATGGCTGGGTGGATAAAAAGGTCTATAAAATCACAGTAAGTGTATGGAGAATAGGCTGTGCAGTGAAAAGCTGAGGTCCAATACACTATTGACCTTGGATTTCCTTGTGCATCCACTTTTTTCATAGCAAAAGAAAATTTCTCATGTTGATAGTATAAAATCAGGTGGTAGATGTAGGAGGAGTATCTGAACACCCTTTCCCTTGATAGGTTCATCAATTGCTCATGCATGTTATCTGATATATAGGTGGCATAGTCATAGCAGATTGGAGTTTTGCAAGGGGAAAACATGAGCATCATTACCAGTACAGTTTCATCAACATACTCAATTGAGTTATAACCCAGAATGGGACTGATCATATCTGCAAGGTCCATGCCCAATGGGTTGAGGTAAACATGAGAAATGGGAGGGTACTGCACAGTATCAGATTTAATATATAGTTGTTTTAGCTTGGTGATCTGAGCATCTGTCATCTTAGCACCTTGCTTTATCAGATCAATCAAAGATAAAGGAACCAATTTCTTCTTAGTTTTGAATTGCAGCATCTCTCTGATGGCCTCAGGGGTAATATAGAAAACAACTGAGCCTGAAGGGTCAAGCACAGCCCTTTGAGTGGCATCATAACCATCAGCACATAGGTGAATTAGGTCAGGAAATGAATTGACCTGAGGAAGCTTGAAGATTGGGAGGAAGGAATCCCAAATGCCCAATACATCTGTTCAAGTCTCATGTTTAGTCTTTAATTCATTTAATAGGTGGATGTGGAACTTGCTGTGCATTAGAAATTCCTCTGAGATTTGATAATCCAAATCTGCTAATGCCTGCCACTCCAATTCTCTCTGAGGGGCATTTAAAGGGGCAACATTGAGGGCCATAGGTGCTACTGGTGTATCCATAGTTACTTTAAAACTCTGCTTTATATGTAAATTAGTGTTACTGTGCAGAGTAACAGAAAAGAGAGTTTCTTGGAAAGAGAGGTGATTTATTGAGAAACAGAGGACAAAGGATAAATTGCAGCAATTGAAATACTGCACAAAACACTAAAAAAGGCAAATACTTGTCCTTAACAGACTCTTCCAAAGTAATTAGGTGTAGTTCGGGTTCCCTGTTCACGATTGAGCGAACAAAATGCAGGTTTTGCGAAAGATTTGGTAAACAAGGCTTAGCCGGTGAATTTCGACCCTATAACTTCAAATGGGAACTAGGCACAGGGGATATGCCAGTCAATTATACGTTTTTCTGTGTTTTAAGTTAATTTAGGCGATTTACAGACAAAACCAGGCACAAAGAGGATTCACAGGGATAAATACCTGGTACACTGACAGTCCTGGTCACAAATGCAGGTGGATTGGCGCGCCGATGGCCTCCAAGTCGAATTCAGCAAGTTGGCGTGAGTTTGGACGTAAAATACATGCAGAAGACACAACAGTCATTTTTGCAAAAAGTGCAAAAAACGCGAAATTTTGGCCAAAACATGGATTTTTTGGAACATTGGCGCCTTTTTCAGATGACGTCAGCATGACGTCATCGGGTGGGGTCAAGGTCGGATGACGTCAGAATGACATCATCAGGTGACGTGGCAGCTTAAGAGTGATCCACGGGGATGGTGAGGTGGCAGAAAGGTGGAGCAATGGCGGACGAGGGCGCCGACGCGGCGATGACATAGCAGTGATGCTGGCAGTGACATTGGCAAGGCGGGTTGGCAAAAACCGGAAACCATAGGCGGTATGATATCGCACCGCCTTCCATACGGAAGAAGAATTGTCAGAGGGGGCTCCGATACGCTGTAGGGGTGACGCATGGCCAAGGCTTGACGTCACCCTCTAACAGATATCGGAAGCTAACTTACGGACGTCAGGGCCGGTCCGATATCCATGTGAGCCGTTGGATGAAAGGCGCCCGATCGGACGGTCGACGGGTCAATGACTTGTCCGGACGATACAGCGTCGGGCGGGCAATAAAATATTGATTTTTTATGAAATTCGTGCCCGGCGGGACTTTGGAAAATTGTCGAATTTGCATGGTTTTTCAATGTATTTTTTATGAAGTCGCACATAGCTCCAGGACTTTGGATAAGTCGGGAAAGTGGGTTTTTTATGTATTTTTTCCGTTTGAGCGGGTTAGGGGTGAAAATGGGTTTTTGATAAGGTTTCTTTAGCAAATGAAGGGTTGAATGGGTAAATGAATTCCGAAGGAGGAAAAGAGGTAAGGCTTGGGTTCTTAAACTAACCAGATGTCAATTTGATTCCCTAGTAGTGAACATATGGCTATAATGCCAGGGGGGGATATTTATAGAATGCTTGGGGTTTATACACCATGGTGTTATAATAGTAGGGAAGGGTGACATAGGGAATTTAGATAATAGAAGTTAGGGGTTAATATGGAGGGAGAAGGTGAATGAGGAGTGATATCACTAAGTTTATTTGAAAACAACTTAGCTTAGGGAGTAGATCAAAATGAAAAGAATTTTGCACAAGAAAATGTGGCTCTTTAAAGGAAACAAGGACCAACATGAAACCTTGAATTCTTTCATAGACACAACTGGTGAAGGGATGTTAGTAATGAGTGATAAATAAGGAAAAAAGGGAAGTTAGACATGCTTCATTATGTTGCTTTCCTTGTATTTGATTAGCAAAATTTAGCTTGATAGGAACACCACTTCTGCAACCCCATCTACCTACCCAACTATTTGCCTAGCATTTTTTGTTTCTTCTTGGAGGGTGCACTTGGAATTGCAAACCCTTATGTGCCTTTTCTTTTCCATTGGCTTTTTCCTTTGATTTCCTATCTAGCACTACCCTTATTTCTTCCAAGGCCCCAGATTAAGCAGTTGGGAACCTTAGCTTCTTTGCCTAACTACTGATCTGCCAAGATTAAACAATTTGGACAGACTTCTTTCTCTATTCTACAACAGAAAATTGAAACATGGCATGATCCAGATTAGACTGTTGGACCATCCATAAAAATTTAATAAACATGAAGGCATGTACACACCTTGCCTTTCCTTGGAAATATGGGATCTTTGTATCAGCAAAGCAGAGAATATTTGGCAGAATTTGCCCATCATGAGATATGAAACTTATTGGTATAGGTATCCAACAGTGGCTCCACATGGGGATGGTTTTTCTTCTTGAAAGACCAAGAACAGCAGGTCAGCATGCCTTGGCCCTTCGGCTACTGCTTCCAAATTTGGAGTTTTTCACCCTTGAAACCTCAAAATTGTAGATTGTCATATTTATAACACTTGGTGAAGTACAGTCTTTTCCTGCTTCTGCAAGATCCTAAAAATTAAGTTATTCATATGTTTTAAAGAAAGCACTATACATAGAAAATTATGTACAAGGGCAGCCATACTGCATTCATGGAAGGTATTCAAAATAGTGCTTCAGCATCCTGCCATTGACAGGACCTTCATCCAAATCAATTTCATCAAGATTCTTAAGAAAGTAGGTGTTATTTCCTTGTACTGCTTGGATGATAAATGGTCCCCTCCACAGGGAATCAAACTTTCCATGTTTTCCTTTATTTTCTCTTCTTGAATCCCACTTGAGTACTTTGTCACCCATGTTGAAGTCCTCAGCCTTGGTTCTTCTGTCAAAAGCTTTCTTGAGCTTATCTTGTAAGATTTGAACTCTGTTATAAACTTGGTCTCTAGTTTGCTGTAAACATATAATTTGATTCACCCTCCTTTGCATATCATTGGGCTCAGCTTGACTTTCTTGAAGTAGTTTTATAACAGGGATCCCTAGTGATGAAGGAAATTTGGCTTCTAATCCATAGACTAACTCATATGGGCTGACCCCAATTGATCTCTTGGTTGTTAGTCTATCTGCCCATAAGGCATTCACAAGTTTCTTATGCCAATTCTTTTTGTTTTCTTCCAATACCTTCTTTATCATGTTTATAAGGCTTTTATTTGATGATTAAGTAAGGCCATTTCCTTGGGGATAGTATGTAGTGGAATGGCCCAAAGTAATGTGGAATTTGTGGCAGAAGCTTACCATCTTCTTAGATCTAAAGGCAGCAGCATTGTCTGTTATTATCTTATCAGGACATCCAAATCTAGCAAGGATATTGGCCTCAAGAAACTGAATGATAGTGGAGTCATTTGCTTGTCTACATGGGATTGCCTCAATCCATTAAGTGAAGTAGTCTATAGCTGTTAGAATCCATCTATGTTGGCCTGAAGATGAGGGATTAATTTCTCCAATGAAATCCAAACCCCGTTGCCGAAATGGTCTCTCTGTTGCAATAGGCTTTAAAGGCAGTGGCAATAACTGTCTCTTTCCTTCAAACACTTGACATTTATGACATGAAGTGGTAAATTTCTTGACATCAGGGAAAATAGTGGGCCAATAGTAACTAGCTCTCAGTATCTTATCCACAGTGGACTTCCAATACAAATGTTCACCACAATCTCCTGCATGAAATTCTTGCATGATCTTGTTAGCCTCATTTTCAATCAAAAAGTTTAATAGGATACCCTCATGGTTTTTCCAAAGCAGATTTCCATCCATAACACAAAATTTTAAAGCTTTCATTTTTAAGAACCTACATTTAGTTCTGGACAGCCCTGGGGGAGCACACAAGTTTTGTAACACATAACAGATATCAGAATACCAGGGGGATTGTTCAAAGGCTACATTGATCTTTGGAGTCGCCAGCTCCAGTTCACTGTCCAGTTGGTTGATGTCCAAGGCTTGGAAATTTGTTTCAGACATTAATTTGGCCAAACCCTGCCCTTTTATTAGTTTTGTAGGTTTTATTTCAATATCAAATTCTAGAATGTTTGCAATCCATTTTCCTCTTCTACCCTCTAAGTTTTCTTGAGTAAGTATGTCTTTAATAATTGGGCTTGGTACATAGGCTATTACATGGGAATATAGGATGTAGATCCTAAAGTCCTTAATAGCTTTAACCAAAGCATATGCTTGCTTTTCCATGATCTGGTCCTTGAGGGGTGCATCTCTAAGAGCTTTACTGAAGAAAGCAATGGGTTTCTCATTTCCTTGGTCATTTTTTTGTAGTAAAACAACAGCAATTGTGTGTTGCGAGGCAAAGGAAAATATGATGAATTCCCTATCAAATTGAGGGTTGGTTAAGACTGGGGTTTGAGTGAGGGCCAACTTGATACCTTCAAAAGCTTGATCTGCTTCAACTGTCCATTTTACTTTTAAATCCTTTTTAAGCATGTTATTGAGCAATCTGCTTAGTTAAGCCAGGTTGGGGATAAACCTCCTTAGGAAGTTGATTTTCCCCAGAAAGGCTTGTAATTCCTTTATATTTCTTGGATGAGGCATGTGTAAGATGGCATGTATTCTGTCTGGGTCGATTCTGATGCCATCTTTGGAAATAAGGTGACCCAACAGTTTACCTTCCTCCAAACCAAACAGGGATTTCTTAGGATTTAAGGAAATTCCATATTTCCTACAAGTTATGAATATCTGCCTTAGATGTTTCAAATGTTCTT
>APFE031346911.1:0-19922 GCA_000404065.3 Pinus taeda
ACGTCACAATATCAAAAATTTGGTGTAAATAAGCTCTCCACCCAAAAGAAAGGGTAAGACTCAAGTTAGACCCAATTAATAATCATTTTCTTCACGTTATTTCTTTGACATTATTCCTCCGACATGTATATTTAACTCTTGCTGCAACAACAACAATAGAGGTGTCAATACCATGAAATCCATAAAATAAAAATAATAAGAGTTAGATGTAAGTTATTGTATCATTGTATTTATATAAAGAAGTTGCAGTTGAATAACACATAAATAAAGGGGATACAAAAGATTGAAAAATAGGAACAAAAGAATCTTACATTTGGTAATCCATAAATTCATAAAGTATGAAAAACCAGGTTAAACACAAAATTCAAAGTTTAAATACCTGCAACTCACCATACTTATGATTGAGTTAGGATAATCGTTTTTATTTGCATTTTATTGAGCAATGCTAAAATATTTTGCAAATGCTTAATTTTGAAATAAATAGTTATTACATGGATTTGAATCTAAGTGGGGAGGATAACAACTTTGTATATTTATTACTTAAGCTAAACATAATTAACAAAAATAATAGAAATTAAAAAATTAGTGCCAAGAAGCCTCCTACCCATAAAAAATTAGTGCCAAGAAGCCCCCTACTCATAAGAAAGGATAAGACTCGCAATAGACCCAATTAATAATCTTCTTCAATTTATTCCTTTGACATAGATGTTTAACTATTGCTGCAACAACAATAATATAGGTGCCAATACCATGAGATCTGAAAAAATAAAAATAATAAGAATTATATGCAAGTTATTGAACTATTGTTGTATTTTATGTGCATAGGTTACAATATAAAAAAATTGGTGCCAACAAAATCCTCACATGTAAGAAAAGGTACGACTCGTGGGAGACTCCATTAATAATCTTCCTTCTTCACTTATTACTCGATAGATGTTTAACCAATACTGAAAGTGACAATACCATGAGTTCTATGAAAATAAAAATAATAAAAACTATATACAAGTTATTGTTATATTTAAAAAAAAAAATTACATTTGAGTAATAAATAAATATGTGATACAAAACATTGAAAGATAGGAAAAAAAGAATCCTAAAGAGTCAAGCTATACAAGTCATTCAAATATGAATAATAAAATTAAGCACAAAATTATAATGTCAAGCAATAGAAAAAATAACTAAGAAAAATGTCTGCCTTATTTTTAGGGTCTCCATTTTCAAGTTACAAGTATTGCCATTTTTAAAATATCCAAATAGGGGATTGTGCCTTTTTGCAATTAACACACAACTAACAATTTATTAATATTGTATAATTCAAATACATCTATATTGTACAAATTGAGATACACCTTGTAGACATCATATAGTATACAACATTAATAACAAGTTTGCTCTTGGGTATATAGTTTTTGTCTTATTACAATTTTTGTGACAAGCAAAGAAGAGCGATGTAGTTTAAGGCATATCATTGTTAAAAGAAAATAATATTCTAATATTTTTATTTTTAGTTTTTAGAAATAATTTTCTATTTATATAATTATTTTTACAACTTTGAAGTTTTTAGAAGAAACAAAAATACTTCAATTAACTTAATTTATGTTTGGATATTTTTGTTTTCCATAAATTACAAATATTATTCGATCAAATTTTATAAACAATATATTTTGTATTTTTCAACAATTTTTCCTTTTGTTTTTAAACACACATTTATTTTAATTTGACTTATCTTTATTTTATTATAAAAAGGTACAATAATGTTCATTTTCTATGATATAATTATAATTTCCAAAAGACACTGTTTCAACGTTACAACAACTATGTTTGCAACATTATATAGTTATTGTGTCCAATGTTTGTCATATTTCTTGGAAAAACGGTCTCTCAAAATAATTATAGACATGGGAAAGGTAAAACAAAGTAATATTTTGTGAACACTATAAGCCGAGACCAAATAATTAGGGTAAGGAGTATATTTTGAATTTATGGGAGTTTATGAATATTCCATATTCATAGATATTTTCTTATGGTAGACATTAATAAATTTGATGGTAGTGACATGAAGTCAAATGGACTTTAATATTTTTATTTCACCATGTTACATGAGAGAAGAGAGTTATATTAAAAACTTTGTTTATGGAAACCAAACAATAACAATGGTATCAATTGGACTTCATGACCCGAGACCACATTTATTTTAGATATCACTACATGATATGGCAATATCTGGAGTACATTATTATTTTAATTAACTCTCAAGAATTCAACATATGGAAATTGTAATGCATTGCACCCCGCAACATAAAAAATTAGTGCACTTGATGAAAGCGTTAATCGTGAGAAACTCGTGGAACATTCTAGCGGGTGACTTAGAGGGGAAATTTGACATGAATTCAATATTAACAATCCTCCCAAGAGAGTGTCAGCCATGATGAAAAAAATAAAGGAAAGATTAGGTCAATAATGACATACATGAGCAAAATTGGTGGTCTAGTTGGTGACCAAAAAGGACAAACATCACAACCATGAAATGAAGTAGGAGAATCACAATTAAGGAGTTGGAGGACATAAATAAAAAGGAATTTGTTTAAAATGTAGTAATAAATGGCCAGGTGGGCACAAATTGTCGGAGAACTAGGGAATTATAGAATTGAAGAATAATGAATCTAGGAAGGGGTCGTATCTAAAGATGTTGCACATGTGAGCATAGTTCAACATATAATAGATAACACAATCACCAAAACCTTTCATGTATCACCACTTGATAGACTAACACATAGAATCATCTACATATCATCCAAAGTATAACGAGCTCCCATAGAATGCGGAATACATATTTAACTTTGATATCCTTAGTCATGCAACATATAATAGATAACACAATCACCAAAACCTTTCATGTATCACCACTTGATAGACTAACACATAGAATCATCTACATATCATCCAAAGTATAACTAGCTCCCATAGAATGCGGAATACATATTTAACTTTGATATCCTTAGTCATGCCTATATCTATTTTCAACCTATGCATCAATAGAATAAGTCAAGACCAGCTTTGGTCAACCCAATCAACTAGTTGATGTTTGATTGTTTACTAATTTCCTTCAAAATGTCCAAAGGTGAGATGAACCTCTTGTTTCAACTCCCCCCCCTTGCTCCGGTCTGGGTTCGTCTTCCGCATCTCCTGCTCCACTGCTGGGGAGATGACTCGGTTCGAGCCATCGACAAAGTTGTTGGAAAATACATTGATCGGTGTGAGCCCAAGGATAATATGTAGGCATGTGCGCGGATATGTGTTGAAGTTGATCTCGGCAAGGGTCTTCCAGAAGCAATCAAACTAAAAGTGGACGATTGGACGCATATTTAGCAACTGGACTACGAACAAATTCCTTTCAAATGCAAGGTATGTCACGAATACGGCCATTTTTCCAATCGTTGTTCTAAAATTGTTAATGTTGAACCTGCTCAATCAGAAGAACAATGGGAAACTGTAAAGAAAAAGAAGACTGCCTTTGGCTTGAAAGCAAACTTTGAAGAGGCTCCTCCGAAAACTACCCCTCCCAAGCCTAATCCCCCTTCAGCTCCGCCCAAAGTCTCCTCCTCAGCTATCCCTTCTCCCTCCTCTCCTCTTGGTCCACCCATCTTCCCCACCTCGGGGCCATCCACTGGTTCTCCCCTGATCTCTTCAAATCCCTTTGGCGCCCTCTCTCTCCCTGATAATGACCCCCTGACCCCCCTTGAAAATGACCCCCCATCCTTTTTTCTCTTTCTCAATCCTCCCCCTCCCATTCCCTCGTCCCCCCCCACCCCGAGCTACTAGAAGCTCCTCGAAAGAGCATGGAATCAATCAAGAATCTCAAAAAAAGGACCTGGCAGGAAATCAAGTAAACAACAAAGGAACGAAAATGCTCAAAAAGACATCGCCATGGGAACTCAAAATCCCATAGAAACTTATATATTGGGGCAAAATAGCAATCAAACAACACATAAGGAGCAAGGGGGCCGAGCATCCCTCCGAAACCCAAATACTCAATGATGAAAGTCATATCATGGAACTGTAGGGGACTAGGGCACCCCTCAAAAATTGCTGCCCTGAAAGATCTCACAGCTCATGAGAAGCCAGGATTTGTAATGATTCAGGAAACAAAGCAAAGATTGCAAGAGATGACAAGAATTATAGAACAACTCAGGCATTATGAGGGACAAATATGTGAAGCAAGAGGAGCTTCTGGCAGTATCACCACAATGTGGACCAAAAATACTTGGAAATGCACATCCAAAACTATCAATCCATATTGGATCAAAGTCACACTAGAAAAACAAGCAGAGGATAAGCAAATAGTCATTTATAACATTTATGCTCCGAACCATTTCAGAGATAAAGATCAGTGCTGGGCCACACTACAAGAAGACATCCAAACTGAAGACAATAGAAATATCATCTTTGGGGGAGACCTAAATCTTATATTACACTCCAATGAAAAAAGAGGAGGCTTTTTTACACATGATCCTTATAGAGCAAAGCTGGAAAACATCATGCAAGAGTGCGATTTAGTAGATATCATCCCAAAAAAATCGGAGGTACACTTGGAACAACCACAGGCTGGGCAGAGATAACATTCTGGACGCCTTGACAGAATTTTGGTAAATACTTCTCTCCTCTCTGAGTTTTCCACTGCTCATGCTGATATTCTGCCTTATTCAGCCTCCGATCACTACCCCATTAGCATTGTTCTTGAAACACATTGTCCTTTGGGGCCGTTGCCTTTCAAATACAATTCTCTTTGGCGTAGCAATCCTATTGTGGATCAGATTGTCCAAACAACCTGGCATCATCATATAGAAGGATCACCGGGATTCATTTCGGAATGCAAGCTGAAGAATACAAAACACGCTTACAAAGAACCAGAAAATGTCAAAGCTGAGCTAAAAAGTAAATTGAAAGAAACTCACAGGAAAATCGAGGAAAATGGGCTGTCCCAAGAGGATAAAGCATTAGAAAGTGATATATATTATCAGCTGTACCGGGTTAATAGAGAAGAAGAGCAGAAACGGAGAATTAAGTCAAGACAACTTTGCCTTCACGGAGGAGACAAAAATACAACTTTCTTCCATAAGTAAGCAACTGTCCGGAAAGTTATAAATAATGTCACCATGATCAACGATGAGGAAGGCTTCCCTCAAAAAACCCAAGAAGCTATCAAGCAAACTGCCTCAGCCTATTACAACACTCTCCTAACCGAGACAAAGGAAACATAGGACTATTCAGACCTTCTACATCATATGCCCAAAGGAATCAATGAGGATATTAATGAAGATTTGAATAAGGAGATCAATGAAGAAGAAATACATGATGCCATCTGGGCTCTCCAGCCAGATAAAGCCCCAGTCTAGATGGCTTTCCTATCTGTTTCTATAGAACATACTGGGGAATAATAAAAAAAGATCTTGTCAAAATGCTAAGATGGGTCCAACGTAAATGCAAAATTGGAGGATTCACTAATGCCACCCATCTTGCCCTTATCCCTAAAGAAAACCGACCTTTGACTTTCTCACGCTTTCGCCCAATATCCTTGTGTAACTCATCATATAAAATTTTGACAAAAATCTTGGCTACTCGCCTAAAACCTATGCTCCTGACTCTCATATCTGAAAATCAAGGGGTTTTTTTGGCCAATAGGCAAATTTTGGACTCCATCCTTCTTTTCCAAGAGGCCATTCACTCCAGTCAAACCCGAAATGAGAAAGGCTTCATCTTAAAGTTAGACTTAGCAAGTGCCTTTGACCGTGTCAAACATTGCTTCCTGTTTGTTGTGCTTGAAAAAATGGGATTTGCCACATCCTTTATTAGCCTTATCAAAGCCTGCATTACAGGACCTTGGATTTCCCCTCTTCTAAATGGCAGACTTGGACCTTCCTTCCAACCCTCTCGAGGCCTTAGACAAGGCTACCCTCTCACCTTATCTCTTTATATTAATGGCCGAGTCTTTTAGTAGAGCTCTGGATTACAATCATCGCATGGGCCTCGTCACCGGGATCAAATTTGACAATGGAGTCAAAAACATCAATCACTCTCAGTTTTCCGACGATACTCTTCGAATGGGGGGAGCTTCAAACATCATAGCCCGTCGTTTTAAAACCCTCCTAGACAAATACATGAGCTACTCTGGAGGTCTAATAAATTATCTTAAGAGTTGTATCTATGGGTGGAAAACTTCGGCACATGTTCTCCATAAGATTGCTCGTACTCTTGGGGTTCCTCGTAAGCTGAATTGGGAGCATTTTACTTATTTGGGCATGCCTGTAAGTGCCGACAACCTGAAAGCTACAACCTAGGAAGTTATTATTGCCAAAATGAAAAGGAAGATACAACATTGGGGCACTTCTTGGCTTAACCCTGCAGGGCGCATAATTCTTCTGAAAGGAGGCCTCTTCCCCCTGCCCTTGTATTGCTTTACACTTTTACAAGCCCCTACTAACTTCCATTTTAAAATGGATGCTCTCCTTCGTCATTTTCTTTGGCAAGGAGGGAGAAATGAAAAAAAAAAATACAACTTGGTAAGCTGGAAGCAGGTCACTAAGCCGTGTGAGAATGGAGGGCTGGGAATCAGATCATCTAAATTCCTAAACCTCGCCTTTGCTGGAAAGCTGGTTTGGAGACTCATAACTGGAAGGAATGCTTGGTGGAAAACTTTTCTTGAAAAAAAATACCTCAGCCATCCAAGGCACCAACTTTTGGATCATGAGCTCCCCAACAGAGCATGCTGTAAAATCTAGAGGATGTGTAAGAAAGCTATACCTTTTCTTGACCAAAACACTTCCAAAGTGCCCAAAGGAGGCAGCTACATAAGAATTGGAGAAGACAAAATAATGGGGTAACAGCCCATAAGCCAACGGCCTGGTACTCAGCAGATTCTAGCTCTTTTCAGCAGTGCAGGTATTCAAACTCTGGCACAGATCTCTCAATGGGAAGCCCACTCCCATACCTGGAAAGGTTGGAGTTTCCTTCATATACCAGCAAATGCAGAAATCAGTCTCAACAACCTGAAAACTTATCTTCATGGTATAGCGCCCTCCAAACGCTACCTTGCTGATGAATTTCGATGGGATCCTTCAGGCACTATCTACACTATTAAGGTTGCTTATCATCAGATCTGCATCAACGAGTATCCCATGGCAATCTGGGCACATTGGAGACTTGTTTGGAAGGCAAAAGCTCTCCCAAAAATCAAATTCTTCTTATCAATCCTCTTAAGAGGGAAAGTCCTCACTGCTGAGAACCTCAGAAAGCGAGGAATAATTGGACCATCTCGCTGTCCAAACTGCCAAAATGAAGAAGAGACAATCCAACATCTATTTATAGATTGCTCATTTGCTTCAGCTTGCTGGAAGGAAGCCTTTCGGAGTCACAATCCCCGCTGGGTGCCTGGCACTAGTATATTTGAAGTGTTGCATATATGGAAAAAGAGCTACCTGTGGGGAAGAAAAGCAAACAATACAGCTCGAAGGGTCTGGAATACCCTACCCTGTACACTTCTCTGGAACATCTGGCTAGCAAGAAACAAAATGATCTTCAAAGGCACAAAAACTAATGTTAGAAAGATCTACAACAAAGCTTGGAATCTCAACTTGGAAACTCTATCCACAAAATGTCATGGGAATGTGAAGGCACTGGACCTAACAGTCGAAGAAAGGAATTACATAGGGCATATTCTGGACAGAAGGAACATAGAACAAAAAAGATTTTATCCCAATGGCAGAGACAGCCCTAGATGTAGCTGGAAAATCAAGATGAAAGATGAAGAATTTGCTCGGTGGCTCAGGAACAACAATACTCATTATCTTTTTTTTGATGGAGCCTCCAAATCCAACCCAGGAATGGCTGGGGCTGGAGGTCTTATTTGCAATGGTAATGGATATGTGTTAACTCAATATGAATGGGGTCTGGGCCAAGCTTCAAACAACAGGGCTGAAGCTTTTGCCCTCTTTCAAGGTTTGCTCCAGCTTCAGAAACTTGGTATATCCATGGCTATTATAATTGGAGACTCTGCTATTATCTTTGGTCTGATGATAAGCAACAGAAAAGCCCAAAATTTGAGTCTGCAGCAAATCATTGAGCGATGCCATTCTCTAGACCAGCAAATGAAAGGCAATCTTTATTACCACGTCCTTCGATCTCTTAACAAAACTGTAGATAAATTGGCAAATAAAGCCTGCTCACACCCTATTGGTAACCTTCGGTGCAATGGCACTGACGATTACTTTTTCTTGCCATGATCAGGCTATATCCTCTTTGTAAATCCACCCCACAACAGATCACTGTTCGTGGTTTCCGAAGCTCTTTGCTCTGCCTCTCTGCAAAGAATCAAATCTCTGCCTCATATCCAATGGCATTGGCCACCACAGATTTAACCTCTTTAGCACCAAACTCTTACTCTCTCTGGATCCCCCTCTCAAATCCCGCAAAGCTCTGCATTCTCAGCGCTTCCAACATTTCGTGCTCAATCGATCGTTCTCCTACTCCTGTTGACCTCTTCCTATCTCCAACCTATCGGTCTCAGGCGCATATTGGACATGGCTCTATGAACGCAGCATCTTTGCTCCCCCAGACAGAGTGTCTCTCTCCCAATTTTAGTCCTCTTGCAACCTTGTATTTATCCGAGTCTGCTTCGCAGGAGGTTTTGATGATAAGTCAAAGCACATCAAATAAAAGTCCATTTGAACTAGATGAACGACGCTACTTTTACCTCAGTGGGAGGCAAACACGACACATCTTCAAAAATTAAAAATGAAGTGCAAAACCTGTTTTATTTTACTATAGTTTCTCAGAGTTTATACAACAGTCCGCTTTTTCATAGCGACGGAAGCAAGTTGTAATGCTGATTCTAACATCAACTGCATCTGCTGTTGGTTCTTCATATTCCAACATCATTTTGTAAAACTGGAGATCCGTCTCCCTCCTTTTTTCTTTTGAATATAAGCCAACAACCGATCTTGTGAAAAAAAAATACCGGATAGCCTATAGCATGATTTCTAACTGACTTTATCTTTATCTTCACAAGGGTATCAACCACAATTTCTTTTTAGCCTTATTTTCACAATGACCAAACCCCAATTTTTACTTGACCTTATCTTCACAATTAACTGGATGTAATACTGAATCATGACAAAAGTTGTAAATTTAAACTTGAAAATACAATGCAATGCCTTAAATAGGACAAACATATTTAGGTAACCACTAGTACCATGGGGCAAAAAGAACACAGCTAGTTGTTTCACTGATATGTTTAAAACTTTGAGAATTTTCTTTTGAGTATTTTTCTGTAGATTGGAAATATTTCCAGTCTAAGGTAGCAAATAGTAAAGAGCAAACAAAGTTTGTTCATAGAGGACAACTTTGAAAATTTTCTTTTGAGTACTTTTATGCAGATTGGCAATATTTCCAGTCTAAGGCAGCAAATGGTATAGAGCAATTACAGTTTGTTCATATAGGACAACAATGGGAACAAAATATGTTGATTTCGAAATTCTTTTCTATAAAACAAAGATGACATAAACTGAAAGAAACTGGCTGAATGGCACAAATCTCCATTACTAAATTTGTGATCTTATTGAATATGATAAAAGGCTAACGTTGCACTTGGTTTTTGCAGTGACTGTGAACACCCAGAGTAACAACCAAAACCACAAATATGATCATATTGACTTAATGATCATATTGAAGCTTTCAAACGTATTAGAAGCATGGATTCGGACCTCAAACCTTTTTCTCTGAGGAAACCATCATTGAGGAAAAAATTGTAACAAAATTCTCTGATTTCACAATTGCACAATTCTGAATGATAAACTGAAAGAAACTGGCTGAATGACACAAATCTCCACTATTAAATTTGTGATCTTATTGAACATGATAAAATACTTAACGTTGCACTTGGTTTTTGTACTGACATGGTTTTTATAGCGACTGTAAACAACCAGAATAACAACCAAAACCACAAAGAATAATAAACATAAAGTCATACAAACCAAAATCTAAACTTAATGATCATATTGACTTAATGATCATATTGAAGCTTTCAAACATATTAGAAGCATGGATTCGGACCCCAAACCTTTTTCTCTGAGGAAACCATCATTGAGGAAAAAATTGTAACAAAATTCTCTGATTTCACAATTGCACAATTCTGAATGATAAACTGAAAGAAACTGGCTGAATGACACAAATCTCCACTATTAAATTTGTGATCTTATTGAACATGATAAAATACTTAACGTTGCACTTGGTTTTTGTACTGACATGGTTTTTATAGCGACTGTAAACAACCAGAATAACAACCAAAACCACAAATAAAAATAACCCTACAAACCAAAATCTAAACTTCCAAATGCATCAGAAGTACCAATTGAATCATGGAACCTTTTTGGGAGATGTTTGGATCACGCTATTCTGTCTGTATCTGAAAAGTCATTCGTCATCTGAAGAACTGGTATCATCATCATCTGAAGAAGGTGGACATCTCTTGCGCTTCTCCCCATGTTTTGCTGTTATAAGTAGAGAAGCTTGTCCAGAAGATCTGTTCGAACCCAAAAGTCGCTTAAAAAAGCTCTGCTCATGGATATATTCAGTGCATAATGGAGAATTTTTGAGAAGGCAACCTAGCGGAGCAATTTCCTCCTTGAACTTTGTCATCTGTGGAAGGCTCGAGCATCCTGCCGCAGAACTTGCTGCCTGCTCTGCCATGAAAATTTAACGTCATAAATCTCCTCAAAAAACAAGATTATTTAAACATTTAACTTAAAAGATAAAAGTCAGGGAAGTACGAACCTCGCAAGATTTAATTCCTATGCAGAGTTTTTCCAGGTTCGGAAAACGGCCAAGAACTGTGAGAGAAGGTACACGAGTACTCAGCCCAAAAAGGGTAATTTTTCTGAGCAAGTTCCTGCTAGAAAGACCTTCAAGTACATGAAGCTCTGTTGCAGACAAATGCAGAACCCGACAAGAATTTAGCTCCAACCTCAACTTTGGGGGACAGTCATAAATTTGGACATTCACCAGCTTTGGGCAATTGACAGTCAGTCTCAGCCAGTTTGTATGCAGATTTCCTACAAAATCAAAATATTTCAGATTGATTGCAGAAATTTTTAAAAATTTGACGCCCACACGACAGCATCCAACAGTCAAGCGTTCCAGAAGAGGGCATTTGGCTGCAAGTTGCTCCAGCATATCATCAATAATATTGATGGATAGTATAAAACAGGTTTTAAGGTATCTGAAACCGCTAAAATATGAGGGTAGTTTCAGCTGAAAACACTTGATGGCCAAAAATGTGAGGCGGTCGCAGGAGAACAAAGAAGTTGGAATGTGCAAGGCAGTTCGAACATCAGTGGACCTTGGAACGTGCAGTGAAAAGGTATCATTTTTTAAAGTGATTTTTTCCACTTTCTTTAGGGATGCAGCCCGAAGCGATTTCCAAATCAACCTGTTTATGTTTCTTTCCTCTGACAAATAGCGGTAAATTAATGAAATTTCTAAACTTTCCAGTTCCGCCTGATGGAAAAACAAGATGTTATCAACTATTTTTTCTTTAAAATCGTCATTAGAAAACTTGAGATGGGGTAACAAAATCCAGAGGGATCGCCATCTGCGGGAAAGAATGGAGCATCGTACTGCATCTCTTAAAGGAAGCTTTGACAGTATATGACCAGAGAGCAATATATCATCCAATGCACTCAGTCTGTCCCTTGCCATTGCCAATATCACAATTGATCAATGTACAGCAGTAACACAAGCAAGCTTTGTTATACAGAATGAAATTCCAAATGCAAATCTATTAGTATTACTTCTCTTTCAGCCGAATCTATTAGCATTACTGCTCTTTCAGCCAAGATTCAGACAAACTCATTCCCAATTTCATTTGCCAGTGTCTCTTCTGTCTCTCAAACCCATTAGCAGTACTATTCTTTCTGCTCTTTCAGCCAAGATTCAAACAAACCCATTTCCAATTTCATTTGCCAGTGTCTCTTTTGTATATCAACCTTTTAGCATTACTGTTCTATCTGCTCAGCTTCAGCTTCAGCTTCAGACGGAGAAGAAAAAACGCAGGAGGCGGACTCGAGTTTATTATTCCAAATATTCTTGGTGTTTATCACTCTGCTTTTCCTAGTGACAATGTCTGCGCTGAGATCTCATTTGCAAACTTCTCGGACTATTGGAAGCAATAAACTTTTTGGAGGGGTTCCAAGTTGGGTTTATAAGGTTTTATCCTCCTGAGATGAAACCTTAGGGTTTTTTTAAACCTTTAATAGATATTATGTTAGGTTTTTTTTTAACACTTAATAGATACTAAATATAGTTTGTAGGGGTTGTGCGCATTTATTATGAGATTATGGGTGAGTTGATAACCGGACAAGTACGGGGTGTGCGAATTTATTATGAGATTATGGGTGGGTGGATAAGTGGACAAATATTATGAGATTATGGGTGAGTTGATAAGTGGACAAATTCAATTAGTAAATTTTTTTTTTGATAAGTTATAGTTTCAAAAAGTTTTAACCTATTTTAAAAAACAATTAATACGACAATGATTATAATTGTAATAATATTATTTTTCATTTTGATGTTTAGCTTGGTTAAATAAGAAGTAGATTAACAACAAGGGGAGGTGTGTAGTATAGCCCCGAAGGAAAATTGGTTACAAGGTATGCATGAGAATTGGGAACATGGGAGTTGGGAAATATGACCAACAATCACATTGAAATGCACAGTCTATATGTTGCAAGGTTTGCTTCTAGCTAAAGCTACTCAAGTGACTAATATTGTTATCTTTGGAGGCTTGATTTTTATTATTCGACATCTTCATAATGGAACTTGGCTAAAAGCCAATCACTTGGAAAATCTTCTGAAGAGAATCATAGCATTGTTGGATGAACTCCCTCATAAAGATTTCTTTCACATCTTAAGAAAATAGAACATTGAAGTTGATAAGAGTGCTAACGAGGCTTGTCAACTCCAGGTTGGGCAACTCGAAATTAATGGTAAAACGACATGGTGCATTCTACCATAAAGTTACAATAATGAACATGGTAATAAACAATCGTATGACTAAAGGTCAGTTTCATAGTTCACCCCAAAGGCGAAATAAAACTAAGGGAAAAAAATCCACATTTGGATGAGAGGCCGCCTTATGTCATGGCATCTAGTCATTATTTCATGCATGCCTCTAATGTACACAAAATCTCCATACCATGCCTGATCCTCATTCACCAACTGCAATGTGAGCTCAAAATAGATCACCCACTCAGAAGTATGATTTCTCTCCGTAGTAAGAAAATTATGAATTGCTTTGCAGCCATAACTATTTCTGCGTGTGGGTTAACATGGCTAAGGTTTAAGATAATACATTTGAACACTTGTAGACATGGAGGTTCAATCCATTTACAGTATCTTCATAGAGCGAATTGGATGCAGGCTCTGTTTGATATCGTGGCTTCCATGGCACTACTAGATTGAGGGAGCTTTTCCTATGCTTATAAGCATCACAACTAAATCTATGCCACACTCAGAAATGCGGAGAGGGTGGGGTTTGTGACTGGAGAGGTTAGACTAAAGTTTTATATATATTATTAAATTGATATTTGAATTTGTTGAGAAAATGCCTCTTACATGAGCTTCAAAGGGGAAGTTGCATGGCACCTTCTGAACATTCATATATTAGCCATGTTTTTTGATGGTTTGGGGAGGGATTCCTCATTCTTTCTTACTCTTGTTTCTTGGAGAGGAGAAGATAGTTATAGAGCAAGCCACTATTATTGGTTTTATGAGAAGATTGATTAGTTTCCAACAATATGATTAAGCCTAAGTGCATGGATGCATTGGCATGCTAACAAAACTATCCACAATAGTGAATCTCTAGAGCTTTTAGAATTGAGATTCCTTGAACAATAGCACTAGAGCCCTAGAGGGGAATGGAATAGCCTAAGGGACCGCATGCATATTATCCATCACACAGTGCATGGAATTAATAGATATACACAATTTAAGCAATTTCATGAAACAAAGTAAACACAACACAAATCAATGTATAGAGAAAACTTATCTTTATCTTATGACCAAAACCCCCCTAAAAGTGGGTAACATTCTTATAATTTATTATTATTATTATTATTATTATTATTTTTTTTATCTTGGAGTTACCTATTATTTCCTTTTGTTTTGAATCTATAAGGGATCCATGCTGAAGGATTTCATTTCTTATTGCATGCCACTTAATCATAATTGTGATGTATGGACCTTTTCACAATGGAAGTACTCAAAGTAGGTAATCCAATGCCATGCTACCTTATTTATCCACAAATCTATAGAGAGACTTTGTGTTTGCATCCAAAATAAGTAGGAATTATGAAGCATTTATACTTTTTCCAATATAGCCTTTGATAAGGTTCCATCCCCCGTATGTTGGTGAGATGGCTAGGAATTTCCATGTCTTCTACACATGCATGAAACACACACACACAATAGATTAATGACCCATGTCTCACATAATCCACATAATATAATTACACATATAATATAATATGTACCCCTTTGCCATAGACCCCAATTTTTCCCTTTTTCAAACAAAACCCTTCAACTTTTGTATGTACCTCTCTAGGAATAACATCTAACAACTTGAGACCACCCCAAATAATTCAAACTCATAAAATAGGTGAAATAAAATATGGAATTGCAAGTTCGTGAAACTTATGGGTGGTCCCTTCTGAAACAAACAAACAATCTTAGGTATCTCTCAATACCACTAGTGAAATGTTAGCCATGTGAATATTTTTTGATGTAATACAACATACAAATACTAGTAATATAGATATGGCACATCATAGGTCTTGGGGGAGTCATGGTTCACATAACCACACATGAACGAAGGGTAAATAATCATTTGCAAACCTGATCATCAACATAAAACTAAGAGTGCATAGTATATAACCTACACTACAAAAAGAGAAACATGTAATCAACATACATGCCCTTAGAAGGTTTTGTTGGCCATTTGATTTAAATCCCAACAAATGTCCTTCTATGGTGAATCAACATCATAGAGTCAAAGCCACATAAAGAAGGAACCTACACACCCAATATGACATTCTTCACTAGGGATAGGTCATCTTTCTTCAAAACCCATGGGACATCACCTTCTTTAAAAGACCAAGAGGGATGAGCCTCTCCTCCTTTTTCTTTCAATGGCCAATGTTTAAAATTGAAAAATTAACATCTCTCATAACACCCATTATGTCACATTTTTTCAATGATATGTACCTCCATAAAGAAGATGAAACACTTATTAATATATGCATGGGATCATGTAAGTGGGCAATATTAGGATGCTCTTGATATGGAAGATGATAAAATATAGATTTCCTCTTCATCAAAATGGTTATTTTCTCACAAGAGTTGAAAAATTTAGGATCATTTAACATATTCTCCATTTGGATCAAATGATTCTACATTTTCCTTTTCTTTGTTTGTTTTGTATGCATTAAGCTAGTTTGTCAATGTCATTATTTTAGGTCTCCGGGTACTTCCTAGTTTACCACTAAAAGTAGACTCAAGCTCTTATATAAGGATGGTATTCGAGGAGAAATAACCTCAAGTACATCGCCTTTCATAGGTGGACAAATCATATATCTTGTTTACAATGTCCACAATGTTTACATAAATCCCTTTCATTAGAATATTTACAGTAGTATTGTAAATGGAACATGTTACTGCCAAGGAAGAAAGTTGATCAAAATGAAGTCTACCAAATAATGTTACAAATATAAACAAATCAATTGTCATGGTTACCAAAGCAAGCTCCTAGTCTTGGATAATCATCTATGATGTACACATGTATATGCCAGACAACATAAAACACATCTTCATTGTGAAGGGCCTTGATAGATTGTATACTTGTATCTCTTCCCATATTTTTTCCATTTCATCAATCAATGGCTACAGATAGATATTCATTCTCTTCGCCTGTCTTGGACCAAGAGATATAAGAGCCAACATAAGATGTACATTCTTCACACACAATCATGGGGGATATTGTTATTGATCACTACCATTGTCCAAATAGAATAATTTGTGTTTTAGAGAGGATGTGGGTTAACTCTATCCATGGCTATGCTCAATAAAAAGCTTCATTCATCATCCTTGAATTTATTGAACCATGTACCCTCTACATGCTCATGACTATCAAATCCATTGGCATGCACATAACTCCTAGCTCAATTTTGTGGAAGCATGCCACTCTTGCAACATAATTGATTCTTTGCAATGAAAGATTATTTCAATCCTTGGGATCATAGATATTCGCCTAAATATCTTATGAGGACTATGTGCCTTGCACTTTTTTGTTGTTGATACTTGTCATGCCCACATTTTGGACATATAAAACTCTTTGTCATGTAATCACCTTTGTAAATATTACATTCATTGGGAGAAGCAAGATATAATATGTACTCGACACCCAACCTTTTTAATGAATTATTTATTCTCTGTAGCTACCATGGAGGACATTATCACTTGGAATTTCCTTATAGTTGAATAACCTACAGTTAGTGGGAAATATAGATGTACATTGTCATCAAGGACATATTTCATTGCTAATTATGTGACAAGATTTTTTAAAATATAGGGCACTTAATGGTCAACTAGCTCAATGGTTCCAACAAATGTGCGTTTGACATACCATACATTGTTTTCAAGTTGTATGGTAATATTATTATCCATGCTTGGGTAAACCAGGGCTGGTATTTAAAGGAAAGTGTGGTGGAAACATATCTCAGACTTCCAAAGAAGCCATTGACAATATAAGCAGCATCCCCAAGCTCATCATGCTAGAAAGAATTTCATAACATTACCTCCATGGCATAGGTATCCTATAAGAAATCATCGTTATGAACCTTTGTATCATTATCATCATCCCCAACATGTGAAGAATTAATGTTGTTGTAGACATTATGAATTGTAGATTCAATATGTCGTGGAAATTGAATGGATGGTTGATTCAACTATGCTTGGTATGATTCTTTTCTAAGATGTGTTTTTTTGGGAACCTTATCTCAAGTTGACATCACTCCAATGATAGATGGTAGACATGTTCTTATTTTCTAAATCTTGATTGTAAAATTATTAATATTAAATCAATGATATTAGTAAACACAATGCACTTGGTATGTTCAACATTAGACCAAACAACCATTATAAGCATGAATATTTTTTTTCCCAATAAGCATGTAACCATTCACTTTATAAAACAAATGTTGAATTATGTGATAAATTTACAATGAATCCATTGAAAATCCAATTACATAGTGACATCTAATGGTAGTCCCAATGCATACTACTTGTAGTTGGTGGTCTACAAAAATTATAGTTTATTAACAACTTATTGCCATGAGACAAATTATGTCTTCCTTTTCATGAAGAACTATTTGTTATTGGAGCGTTCCTCAATGAACAATTTGTATTGAACAATGAGCACCTACAATTATGACTATTTATGAACCTTGCAATCTTTCAATGAGTGTATGGATGGGAATTGATATATCGCAGGATCTTCCTATTAAAGCTTCTTAAAAATAACGATTATGCACATAATATATTAAAAAATGTTATGTTAGTGTTTAACAATATTCAAATAATCAAACTTATTGTAAATAGGAACACAAAATGACATCAACATTGTTGATTGTTTGGGAGATGTTCTTGCTTTATTTTGTCACCCTTGGCCAATATGCTTCACTTTATTGACAATCATTCCATCATCCATCCATCTACTTCATATATTTTTAAGCTCTTAAGTATATGCATATGAATTTCTCTACTACTAATAAGGTTATTTCAAACAACTCATATTACCTCTAAATTGACCCAAAAAAATAATAAATTTGCTAATGAGGATCATGAAGGCTATACACTTGTATGACCTTTATTTTCATCCTCTTCTTATGTTTTTTGTTTTGTTAACTACAACACTTGAATTTCATTAATATAGCAAAACTACATATCTGTTAGTCTCATATTGACAAAAAAACTTGGCATTCCATACATCAACAAATAGGGAAATTGAGCAATAAAACAACTCCATAAGATGGTAAGATACAAAAGACTAAGGCTCGTCTGATAAACACTCAAGAAGACAACATACTACATATTTCTAGATTGATAGAAATTCTAATTGTCTCCATAAACTAGACATCACAAAGGAATGAACCAACAATTTAAGTAACCACAAGTCCAAGCCCCACCTGCCATTAGCACTATAATTCGATGGTTGTCAACATGTTCAAATACATGTCTAGGGCACCAAAGAGACCAATACCAATACCCAAATTGTCACAACAAATTATCATGAATAGCATGGACATGGTAGTGAAAATATGAAACCATGGGCATACATAATAATGAAAATATTGAGCATCTCAATCCTAGAGATAGCCGTGAGAGACCACAAGCCCATCTCGTGTTCACCAAAGCCATGATTGAACAAAAGAACTAGCACGAAAGATACCATAAATTCATAGAAAGATAAATCAATTTTTTCCATGGTAGTGCAATCCCAAAACACGCACCAATAACCTTCACATTGAGCATATGATCCAAATTAAGGTGAAACTGCCATAATGAAGCCATACCTGGAAGTGGATTACCAAAATAGAAGCAAAAAGAAGAAGACCAATAAATGTTAGTTATGGTCAAAAGAGATTATCATCAAATCCTAGGCACTATCCACCTGTGGGTTGGTGAGATCACTAGAAGAGTAATTCTAACCAATCATGAATCCACATTATCTAAACAAACCGTCTTATATTAAAAGGAAAAACACTAATTAATTAAAATATTCATATATTCTAAAAATTTTAAAACACCTACTTTAAAATTTTATAACTCTCTTAATTAAATAAATTATTTTTAGGTAAATTGTTTTATTTATTTATTTCTATGTAATTCACCGCAAAAACATCCAAAATTTTGAAAAAGTTACAATTTCAACCCATTAAAGTAACTCTCAAAACTGAATAAATCATATTAGTATGGTTTACATTTAACACGCTACTTCTTTCTTGTGTTGACTATTTGCTTTAGTTTTTTATTATTTAGAATTGGTTAGTTGTTAGTTTATGTTATTAATTTCCTTCCGCGTCCTCAAGTTCAGAGAAATTAGAAATTTAACAAGATGAATTAAAAAAGACCTGCTAGAACAGCCACACGCTCACCCTGAAACTATAACATGTTAATTCCCTTTCTCTGATAAGCGCATGCATTGTATACCCTGAGATACAAAACCATGTCTACTACAAATTTGCTGTTGTTCAAATGCAGAATGCCAATCTTCGATCTCCATTCTCCATTAACTACATGCCATTAGGAGGGTACTGCAACGATGAACGATGGCAGCTAAGATAACATCCAAACCCATTTGTCATCCCTGCCCATCTCCCAGTTTAAGTTACCGCAAAGATAGTACTTGGCCTGCATCATACTTTGCCAAATGAATGAAGCCTCCTGCGTCTCTGGGGCACCCACATTAATTCAAGACTCAGAGAGAGACGGTTTAGGTATTTAACATTAAGGTTTTTTTGTATGCAAATGACTTTATTTTGATTGCTAAATCGATTATTGATTTGCAAGAGCACTTACTATCCCTTGAGTATTTTTGTAAAAGTGTGGGGATGCAAGTCAATATTAGCAAAACGAAAGTAGTGGTCTTCTCTAAGAAAAGAAAACATAACAAGCATAAGTTCTACTTTGAAGGCAACATTTTGGACGAAGTTGCGGATTACAAATACCTCGGAATTGACTTCAACAAAAATCTAAGCTGGAATGGTTGTAGAAAGAAAAGAACTTTGGGGGGTTGGAAAGCATTTTATGCTTTTCAA
>APFE031346926.1:0-12380 GCA_000404065.3 Pinus taeda
ATGTTTCCCCCAGATTTCCCAAAAAACGTCGTTTAGGGCCTCAAAACGGCTCCGGAAGTTCAAGACCTGAAAAACTGCTAAAAATAGTAAATTGTGCTACAATTTAGAAAACTGAAAAAGCTGAAAGAGACAATTGTGGGGGTCCAAATGGGATAGGTGGGTGGCAACCAACATCCACCTGGATCAATTAGCCTCATGAAGGTTGCGGGAGCATTTGTCAATCTGAAAGGCATAACTAACCATTCGAAAAGGCCCTCCTTGGCTTTGAAAGCAGTCTTCCACACATCAGAGGGTTCGATTGGTACCTGGTGATATCTTGACTTCAGATCGATCTTACTGAAATATTTTTCCCCCTTTAATTGTTCTAGGAGGTCATCAATCTATGGGATCGGGTACCTATTATGGATAGTGATCTTGTTCATCACCCAATTGTCAATACAAAGTCTCCAAGTCCCATACTTCTTTTGTACCAACACGATCGGGCTCCCACAAGGCAATGAACTCGGATGGATGTAACCTTTCTGCAGTAGCTCTTGAATCTACCTCTTGATTTCATCATTCTCCAAAATAGAGCGTTGATAGATTGGTCCATTGGGTAGCGGCCCCCCTGGGGTAAGATCAATGGAGTGCTTGACTTGACAGTGCAGAGGAACCCTACGGGGGAGGTGAAGATGTCCTCGTACTCCTCAACGACCTTGTCAATCTGAAGTTGTCATGCGCAGGGGCCCTGTCTGGAGGTCATGGCCACCATCTTCGTCTTTCCTTGAGGGCATATCATCAGGAAAATAAATTCCCTGATTTTGGAAATGAACTTACTACATTGTTTTGCAGTAACCAAATAGATGGCGGTAGGCGGTGCTACCTCCGATATCTTGTACAACTTATTTCCCAATGTAACAATAATAACACGAGGCCATGATTTATACACAGCATGTCGCTTCCACAAGTATGGTTGTCCTAATAATACATCACAAACTTCAAGGGGGGCAATGTCACACAATACCTCATCCGTGAAGGGCTTGATGTTGTATGGAAGGCGACACTGCTAGCTCACGTGAAGATCCCATCCTTGGTGAAGCCACCCAATGGTGTACGGTTGTGGATTTGCTGTGGTTGGTAGGCCCAACCGCTTCATGACCTCTGTCAAAATGAGGTTATTTTGGCTCCCACTATCGATAATGAACTGTAACGGGGAGCCCTTTACCCACATCTGGGAGTGGGAGAGATGCTCCTCCTCCTTTGGATCTTCGTGGTGGCAATGGTGGCATTGGGCTCCGCATCGATAATCTTCTTCCCTTTGTCATTCCCCTTGTTAGGTTCTGACTTAGAGTCAGAACATGCATCTGATTCTAAAAATTTTAGCTCAGCCACTAGTGACTGCTTGTCTCGACACTCACTTGAGTTGTGAGTGGAAATCTTATGGAACTGACACCATTTTCCCATGTCCTTTTTCAGCTTCGCAGCACTGTTATTTTTTTGCAACTTTGGCGGGTTGTCTTGGGCTGCCCCACCTTGGCTTTGTCCTTTGTTCTGTGCTTTAGGGGCACCTTTCCCTTGCCTTAGATTCATAGATCCAAAGTCTCACTTCTTTTATTTAAACTTTTGCTCGACCTTGATGGCATATCAGTATGTTGTGTCGATCGAGGAGATGTTCAAGAATTCTATTTCTTCTTGGATGTACTTGTGCAGGAAGCCATGGTATTTTAGTATCAAATGTTGCTTCAAATCCTTGATACCAAACTTTTTATGAAGGGTATGGAAAAGATTGGTAAACTCCGGCATGTCTTGGTCACTTCCCTGCCACAGCGTGGTCCACTTTATGTATTGATCCTCATAGCTTCCGATAGGGCAGTACTGCTCCTTGATGGCATCCCAGAATGAATTTCAGGTGGGTGTAGTTGAAAATAGTGAGCCAGTATTTTCATCCTTTTTCTCACAGTATGTTTCCCACTAGTCCTTGAAGTGGGGGGCTGCTTTGAGAAGAGTGAAAACAATCTTTTCTTGACTCGAAAATTCATGAACAAAAAAATAAGCCTCTAGAATTTTTAACCATTTATCTATGGCATCTGCATCTATCTTACCCTCGAATATGGGGATTTCAAAATTAACTTGTACCTTAAAGGGCGTGGCATTTCCCGAGTAGTTGATAGAAGCCGATGCATCGCTTCTGGGTAGCTGCTGAAGGATCTGGGAAAAGTTTTCCATCATAGCATTCCTTTGTTGCTCGAGGGATTCTTTGGGAAATATTTTGACAGGATCTCCTGCCCCCTCATCTTTCTTCTCATCCACCATGGGAGGCCATCAGGATTTGCGAGGCTAGTCTTGCAAAGGTTTGACTAGTTCAAGCCCTAGCTCCTTATATCCCGACCTCGTTGAGGACATGCAAAGAAAAACAGAGAAAAGCAAACCACTATGATACCACTGATCCAGATTTAAACAGGAATGCAACAAATTATAGAGATAACCATAAACACAGATATGCAGTGGAAATAATACTTCATTTCATTAATGTAAAATATTGAAATATGCTTACAAATAGTAATGGAAATAAACTAGGTAGGGCGATGGTAGCTTATCTCTGAGAAGAGATGTAGCGGCTACATGCCTCTGAACTATCTTACAATGAGGTTTGAAGGCCTATTTATTGTTGAGAAATAATGGAAAGCCGTAAACATCCAAAAGCCTAACCCTAGAAGTTGAAACGCCAAATTGTGTCCCCTGTTTGGGTAAATTGGTACATCAACTTCTTGGGGTTGTAACTTTGGCATATGATCTTTGTTTGATATGCACAATATCTCATTAGAAAGATCTATCCGAGGGCTACAACTTTTGGAAGAGAAACACTAGTACATGGACCCATTTTACTCTCAACTTTCATGAAAAACATTGTTTAGGGCCTCAAAATGGCTCCAGAAGTTGAGGACCCAAAAAACTGCTAAAAATAGTAAGTTGTGCTACAATTAAGGAAACTAAAAATGTTGAGAGAAACAATGGTGAGGGTCCAAGTGGACTTGGTAGGTGGCCACCAATGTCCACCTGGATTATATTGTTAGTAAGCAAGAGGTTTGAGGAAAGAACCAGAGAGATGCTGAAAGACTGAGCTCAAAGGAGAGAAGATTAGTGAGGCATATGTAGCAAGGAGGAGACTTGTTACTGCAAAGGTATTGTTGCAGATCATAAAGGAAATTCCACAAAGGATGTGGGTTGAATTTCCAAGGTAATGAAGGAATCTAGTAAGACTTTCTAAGTGAAAGAAGAAGTGGTCAGAACCAAGTATTTCATGGTGATTGAAATACAAGAGGACAGTTGTGTTCTTAGAAGGTGCAGATGAGTTGAAGCCTAGAAGAAGTAGAGAGAAGTGCACAAAGGAGGTTCTAGAGATAGATAACTGAGTGCTTGCCAAAAAACCAAGTACAGAGGAAAGGTTGGTGAGGTAAGTTGCAACAAGGAGGACTTGTTGTTGCAGAGGCTTTAGTGGAGCTCATGGCGAATGAGTGAAGAACTCATAGAAAGATGAGAAGAAGATGGCTACTAATAGTCATAGCAGATATTCTAAGGAATACCACAATGGAAGAAAGATGAAGAAAGAGAATTCCAAGGAAAATGGAAAGAGGATGAGTCAAGAGGAAATTGACAAAGAAATTTCACAGATGAAAGAACAACTCGATGTATTGATAATGCTACTAGAGGAAAGTCCAAGATAAGGTTGGGTATTAAAGAAGAAGCTAGTGAAGTGGCATAAGGTGCAAAGAAGGATACAACTAAGGAAATTAAGGTGGCTAATGGTAAAAATCAGAGAAGCTAAGTTGGAAATGGAAGTATCCATTTGTGAACCAGAGCAGGGTCAAGTTCTGGGTGAAGATAAAGACTTGAAAACTTAAACTTCAAGTGAGGGAAAAAGGTTTGATGAATTTAAATCTAATAATTTGTCTATGTTTACAAGTGAAACATGTAAAGAAGGACAATTTGTTGATATTGACATAAAAAGGGAGGAAAATAGGCAGAATATAAATTTTGTTTTAAAAGGGGAAGTAGGGAAGGATATCAAGCAATCAAGTAAAGGACTTGATGAGATTGAGGAGAAGACCACTGAAATATTTCTAAGACATGTAAAGGACTTGGAACAGCTGGAGGAATTGGTGATTGAATCATCAGATGAGATCATGAGGTCTTGTGGTTTTACAACTAACAAGTTGTGTATGAATGCATGTATTGCAGAAGACAAACCATTTTATGGAAATGTCTTGAATAACGCTGAAAACTGCCAGGTAAAGTATGATGATGACTGCCTTTCAAAAGAAGATCAAGTTGATTTATTACAACAGAAAGACATCATAAATTCCATGCTTAATGGAGGAAATATCTTCAGTAGAGATGAGACAGTTATGTCCTATGATAAGAAATTTTCTATTGAAGAGGATAACAAGGAATTGATTTTCTTAAATGATCAAAGGGAGAGTGATGGACAGACATCTAAAACTATCAAAGGGATGGAGGATTAGAATTTTATTATAATCAAGAATGAAGAATTAGTTTCAACAAGAATTTATGCTTGTGACCAAGAAGAAGATAGTGAGGATTGTACAGAACTGTTGGGAGAAATTCCAAGCAAGATGGAAAATTTGTGGCATGAGTTAAGTCTTTTCGAAAAAATGCTAGAAGACCAAAAAGTAAGTGTTCAGGTTGTAAAATAAGAATTGAACGAGAATGAAGAAGTTCACTACAATGGACAGGGACAGAAAGACATCATTAGAATAGATGGTGTGTAGGAGATACTAGCTGACAGTATCATGAATTCTTTTGAGAATTCAAAACAACATATTGATGTGCTGATAGAGGAGAAAGAAACAGAGCAGTAAACTGAATTGTTGCGAAAGTAAGATAAGGCACAGAAGCCTTATGTTTTTTATTTTAACAAGTGTTTTGTGAGTGTAGGTTTAGTTGCAGATGCTAGAGGAAATTTAGCATAGATAAGAAACCAAGCAAAAATGGAAGAAGAAGTTTCTATGGAAGAATTTAATCCATGGAACAGAGATGCTCAATTGCTGGAGAGAATACTGGAAAGTCATGATTCAGTGCAGACAGAAATAATCATGAAAGAGGGTAAGGATGAAACGGAGGAAGAAAAAGTCAGAGCAAGGGCAAGAGCAATGTCTACAATGGTAGCAAGAGAAAAAGTAGAAGAAAAAGAAAACCAACAACTACAAAGTGAAAGTAAGCAATACCAATTTGAAGAGTTAGTGGAGAGCAGCAACAACCTAAAATAGAGAGAAAGAAATAGCACTAAGTGGCAGAATATGGACCAGTCCAAGGATGAACCAGAGACAAAGATTGAAGAATTATGGCAATTGATGATGAAATAGTCCATATGGAGGAGAATGACAGTAGCTAGAAGCATGATCAATCAGATTATGAACCTGATTGACAAGGAGAGGAAGTTGAAACAGAAGACAACAGAAGTACAACAACAACAAAAGTGCAAGGCATTTGGGAGGCTACAAACTAAAGTTTTGGACCCTGGAGGTTATTTATAAACTTATGAAGACACATGACCAGGAGATCATGAAAATTTTCTACTTTGGGAGTCTGATGCAGGAGCATTCAACCCAATAATGTCATTGTATTTTAGTAGACATAGAGGTTTTGTGTTTTCAAGGGAGTTGGTCTCATAAGTGTGAATTAATGTAATTATTTAGGATTTTGAGAGATTTTAATGAAAATATAATTTAATTGAATATAGTGAGGCATATTTGTAAATGTTATCGAATGTAGGAGAACATGAGGGATTTAGGATAATTGAGAGATGAGAGGATTTGAGATTTAATTGTAAAACTCAAATTAGGAGTTAGTTCATGATTTTATGGATTAGAGAGGATCATTAGGGATGAGGAAGAGATTTTATGATTTTGTTAAAAAATCAATGGATCTAAACCAAGAATTGGTTTAGAGTCCTCTTGTATAAATGTAAGCCTAAAAGGCAAAGACAGAGGTTAGAAAGTAAGAAATTAGAGAGGTTAGATAGATAGCTAGAATGTGGTTTCAGGCCTATGGGCAGAGTGTAAATAGAGGCCATTGATATCAGAACATCAGGCCAGAGAGACAGAGATCTCATTCTGTACTCACTGTTTATATTTATTAATATAATCAACTCAATTCTGAGTTTGAATGTAGGTTCGAGTGTTAAATGATGAGTGATGATTGAATTGGAATTTGGTATAAATATGTGTACAGGAAGAGTCAAGGTGAATCCACAGAGGAAGAGAAGATATAGAGGATATTAATGGGCGTTGAACAATCGTAGAACCATGTAATGGTTGAATCGTCCATGAGTAAAGAATTCATAGAGGTAAGCCAAGAGGAGTGTTCAGTAGAATAGTGAAGGACCAGGAACACCAAAGAAACACAAAACACACAAGAAACATTGAAGAACGATGAAAAGAAACCCAAGTGAAGAGAAAGGTGAAAGAATAAAGTATTATTGCACAGAATCCGTTGGATTTTTAGGATCAACAGACACGATTAGATCGAAAGAGAAATGAACTAGCCTTGAAGTGTTGTGAAGTGTGATCACTCTGATATATCGCATCGAAGGAAAGAAATAGGAGTAGTGAACGAGGGCCTTAAGAAATCCCCGATTGTGATCAAGTGATATCAAGTGTGGTCCATCAGTTCAGGAAGAAGAACAACGACGGAGTTTAAGTCTAAGTACTGGAAAAGATAGAAGATGGGTATCGATCTGGATTGTAGGATCTAAAGAGCTCGTCATCCAACAGATATCAGGCCGTAAGTTGATCGAGCGTTAACCGTAAGGGGTGGACCCAAAATTTTATAAGTTGGGAGTTTATAATGCCCATCAGATTCGAAAAGGCGTTAACCCTCGCGTAACTTTTTCACCCAAAATTGTTGTAGAGCATTGGATCAAGCGGATCTTGATCAATGGTTGTAATGCATTGGGCAAGTCTATTGATTGGGAAGGAGTGTGGCCTTCGAATCGAGGATAAGATTGACGGTAGAGAAGGGTTGCGACAAGGCATTAAGATTACGGAACCGATAGAATTATATGGCGCAGTTTGTAGTATTTGTAATCTGACAGTGTAATCCAGCTTAAGGATTCATGAGGTTAATTGCATGTTTTAACATGAGTTTTTGAGTTTTTTTATGTAAATTTCATATACAAATTAACATAAAATAATTACTGAACAACAACATATAACAAACATGAACATCACCAAAATAGTATCACAATAGCACATGATGCAGGAGTTCACCCCGCCTGGGCTACGTTTCCTTGGTCTAGCTTCCAATGGTTTGGCCATCTCTATTATGCTCAAAATTCTGAATACATCAATTTAAAATTCTCAGACAGCTTTGCAACCTGTTCCACCAGAATGCCCAAAAATTCATGTATAGCCACTTCCTACTCCTAATTTGGTAAAAAATCACCCAGTTATGATCTCCCTAAGCATTGCTACTATTCACTCTACAAACACCACAAATTCTGGCACAAACCCACAATTTCGTCTGGATTTCCACTGACCAGGTGCCATTTTTGCTGATTTCAGGGTAAATTTGTCAGGCAGTTTAAAAGCTAGCCGCAACTTTAATTATCAAATTTGGGGCGACATGGGGAGCCACGTGCCCAGGGGCTAAGGCCAACACCCTGTCCCTATCGACTGGGCCCCCACTCCACTCCTAAGAGGTCATATGACAGAAGAGGACCAGGTTCTGGGACCTTAACTCCCACCCTCATTGGAGTTCCCATCAATACATAGTTTGAACCGTGCGGTTATGGTTTCACGGTCACATGTTTTCCTCTGCCGTGGTGATTGTTTGTTAACGATTAAGGCTATAATGGTGGGGCATGGGGATAGCCTCTCGCCTGTGGTCACACCTCCTAGTGGTGACCAGTGCTGGGGCTAGACCCTGAACCCCTTCTCCCATATGCCATTACACCATACTATATTATCAATCAAACACCAATATAGGTTAAGAATCATATGATAGCCTGACTAGTGTAGGCCCTTGGTGTTTATTGCAAGTTTGCAATTTCGACCCCATGTAATGCTCCTCGAACCTTCGATCCATTTTGGTGGCCCTGCCACATGGTAGCCTATGATTGGCCACCACCAAAACACTATGCCCAATGAAGACCCACCATCTTGGACCAATCAAACTGCCACTTAGCACTCTACCATTCACCAGAGGAGCCTTGTCAGCACATAGTCATCTTTCCATGTCAATAGTATGGACTGCTGACTGTGCAGTATTGCTTCATTTTTTTTGACAAATTCGCATGTATGGGAAAACAAAGAGAAAATCATTTTGGGAGCATACCATGTCCATTTCATGCAAAATGAGTTGCGCTAGATTTAGGACAATGAGCACTACGCGGTCGTTTAGGTTCCACACCAATCTGACAACTTTGATTTTTGAACAAAATTTTGAGCACTTGATCATGTGCGTAGTCCACATTGGATGATGAGCACTACGTGGTTGTTTAGGTTCCATATCAAACTGACAACTTTGATTTTCAAACAAAGTTTTAAGCACTTGATCATGTGCGTAGTCCAAATTGGAATACAAAGTGCACTTTGGCACTAACTTTAATGGTCAAGTTTGTGTATACACATAAATTGGCTAGCGAATTGTACAAGTACTCAAAAATAGTTTTTTAGAACATGTAATCTAGAATTCTCATTCTCTTTGTGATTGTTTAGTATCTAGCCTTGCAAGGGAATGCTTTGCAACACTTCGATGGATATCAAAAGATACAGATTGACGACCATTTTCCTAATGGTGAAAAAATGACGTGTAACACATGGAATGTTGAAAATAATACTGAGAGGGGGGGGTGAATCAGTATTATCTAGTTCTTTTAACAAATCTTCCTTATTTACACTTTGAATTATTTTTGCATATCAGTACCATAAAATAATGACCAGGAAAAACATACAGTCACATCAAAGAACACCAGATATAAGGTGGAAACCCAATGTGGGTGAAAACCACCTGCTGCAATATGTCTCTATCTTTTTTAAAATTAGAAACTCCTTTTACAATGGTCTTGTACTGGTGCAGTCCTTTACCAGTATGCAGGCTGCAACCTGCAGAGAGCTATAACTCTCTCTCGTTTTCCAGTCTCTCCTGGAAGGGAGCTACAACCCCCTACTTCTCTTTCTTTCAAGGACCACTTTTCATAAATTTTCAAACTGGATCCATAAACATCAAATGATCATCAAGTACCAGTAAGTCACCCAGATAACCAGATCCACAATAACAATAAACTAAACCCAGAACACCTTATCAACAAAAAAATCAGTCAACAAAAGATCTTAAGACAGATATGCAATTTCCTTTTCTCTGGCCTACGTCGCTACGCACTTCACCTTCTGTGGCGCCACGCCCCTCCGCAGCTGTGCCTTCTGTGGTGCCTCCGTACTGCGCCTTCGGTGGCGCCTCTATGGTGTCTCATGTGGTGCCTCCGCGCTGCGCCTTCTGTGGCGTCTCCGCACTGTGCCTTCTGTGGCACCTCTGTGGCGTCTCCGCACTGCGCCTTCTGTGGCGTCTCCGCACTGTGCCTTCTGTGGCTCGTCTGTGGCGTGTCCTGCGGCGCCTTCGCACTGCGCCTTCTGTGCCGTCTCCGCACTGCACCTTCTGTGGCGTCTCCACACTGCGCCTTCTGTGGCGCCTCTGTCGTGTCTCCGCACTGCGCCTTCTGTGGCACCTCTGTGGCGTCTCCTGTGGCACCTCTACACTGCGCCTTCTGTGGCGCCTCTGTGGCGTCTCCTCACTGCGCCTTCTGTGGTGCCTCCGCACTTCCGCAGCTGCAGCGCTCGAGAGATCACCCTTCACAGATTCGCTTTCCCCTTAACTTTCATATAGATCGAGCTTTTGAAACAATAACCCAATATTTCAGATCTTAAGATATTCAACCCAAAATCATGCCCAAACCAAATGATCTCCTTTGCTTTATATAGGCAAGCTCTTCCTCAAATCATGGACCAATACCACGGGCCAAAACCATAGGATCAAAAACTGTGGGACTAATACCATGAACCAACCATGAAAGTGCGTGAACTTTTCTCCATATGAAATAAACTTTTCTCTGCATAAAATTCTGTGAACTTTTCTCTACATGAAATAAACTTTTCTTTGCATAAAATTTCGTGAACTTTTCTCTTCATGAAGTAAACTTTTATCTGCATAAAATTCCGTGAACTTCAAAATAACTATGCTGCACTATAATTTATCATCTGAGTGATTTGCCATCAAGGACAACACTTGTCTCATAATGACAACAATCTCCCCCTTTGGACTTGATGGCAACCTCAAAAACTTCAGCGACATTCTCCCACTTTGACATCAAGGGCAAAGGGTTATGCTCCCCCTAAGAACATGCTCCCGCTGAATATGAACCAGATCTGCAAAGAAGAACCATAATCCACCAGACACCATTAATGACCAAGAAAGAGATAGAGACATATTGCAGCTATATTCAGACCAGCTCCCATGATCTCCTTTTGTACATCCTCCATAATGCCAACAATGCATTATATGCTCCCCCTGAACCTATGCCACAACCTAGCACATGTACGCATATACCTCAGATGAATCATGCATACAACCAACAATCAGAAGAGTCTCAACAATAAGATGATGCATCAACAACCCCCAGCTTTTGCCTGAGGTATTCAAAAGTCTCCCTGGGTAATGGTCTGGTGAGAATATTAGCAACTTGTTGCTTAGAAGGAACATACTCCAACTTGACCTTTTGTTCAAGCACTTGTTCCCAGAGAAAATGATACTTGATTGGTATGTGCTTCGTTTTTGAATGCATGACAGGATTCTTTGAGATGCTGATTGCACTTGTGCTATCGCATAAGATAGAGATAGGTGGTGTACGAGTGATTTGAAAATCCTGCAAGGTCTGCATCATGCAAAGGAGTTGAGTGCAGCAAGATGCAACAGCAACATATTCCGCTTCAGCTGTAGATAAGGCAATCGAACTCTATTTCTTGCTGAACGAAGATACTAATCTAGAACCCATAAAGAACGCACCACCACTTGTGCTCTTCCTGTCATCCACGCTTCCGGCCCAATCTGCATCTGTATAAGCATGAAGTGTGAGATCTGTATCTGTAGGATACCATAAGCCATAATTTTGTGTCCCTTGAAGATATTTGAAAATTCTCTTTACTGCCTGAAGATGAGTCTCCTTTGGATTTGCCTGAAATCTACCAACTATTCCTACTGCATGCATGATGTCCGGTCGGGTACCTGTCAAATAAAGTAGACTTCCGATCATAGATCTGTAGGTTGGTTGATGTACTGCTGCAGATTCATCATTTGCACTGAGGCTACATCCTGTGACCATGGGTGTACATACTGGTTTTGCATCTTCCATGCCATATTTCTTCAACATCTGTTTGAGATACTTGGTTTGAGATAAAAAGATTCATCCTTCCTTTTGTTGGATTTGTAAACCAAGGAAATATGTCAGTTCTCCCAGCAAGGACATTTCAAATTCTTTCTGCATGACCAAGGCAAAGCTTTGACTCATGTCTTCTTCATTGCTGCCAAAAATAATGTCATCTACATACATAACAAGTATTAGCAATTTGTCATTTTCAATTTTTATATAAAGATTGCTATCTGTTGATCCTTTTGAAAAACCTTGTTGATGAAGATGTTTGTCCAAACGATAGTACCAAGCCCTTGGAGCTTGTTTGAGCCCATAGAGAGCCTTTTTCCATCTGCACACAAGATTTGGATCATTTCCAAGAATGAACCCATCTGGTTGTTCAATGTATACTTCTTCTTCCAAGTCTCCATTCAGAAAGGCTGATTTCACGTCCATTTGAAATACCTTGAAGTTTTGAAAACTAGAGAGAGCAAGGAACATTCAGATGGCCTCAAGTCTTGCAACAGGAGAAAATGTTTCTTCAAAGTCTATTCCTTCTTGCTGCGCATACCCTTTACAAACAAGTCTGGCCTTGTTTCTAATTACTTCTCCATTTTCATTCAATTTAGTTTTGAAGACCCATTTTGTTCCGATAACATTCTTATCCTTTGGTCTAGGAACCAGTTCCCAAGTGTTGTTCCTTTCGATTTGCTCAAGTTCTTCATCCATTGCTTTTATCCAACATTCATCTTCGCATGACTCTTTCACATTTTGTGGTTCAGTAGAGAAGAGTAAAGCCAAATAGCTTGAGGCTTCTGCAACTGTTCTTCTTGTTTGTACACCTGCTTCTTTCTGCCCCATAATCTGAGATTCTGGATGATTCTTCTGAACATATCTGGAGGGAGTCTTTTCTTCTATTCTTGTCTGCTCCTCTGGTTCTTCTTGAGGTTCTTCATCATTCTGTTGTTGAGGGTAGCCT